>CAOLHI010004386.1:0-118771 GCA_948474755.1 Ctenosaura bakeri | reverse complement strand
CCATGATGCTATCGTTGGCGTGCACAAAGCTCACCACAGTAGTTTGGTTAACTAGGAATATTAGGGAAGATCTGGAAGTTTGGCAGGATTTTCTTGCATGTTTTAATTGTGTTTCCTTTTGGAGGGATGGGCTGTGACTTTGGGATACCTTCAAGGTGTTTTCTGATGCAACTGACTCGACTGGCTTTGATGTATATTTTAAAGGATGCTGGTATGCTCAGCCTTATCCAGAGGCATGTATTTCAGTACGTTGATAAACTTTTTTAAAAAATAAAAGAAAGTCCTGACTGGAAGAAGCATTCCTTTGGATCAAATGTTTCTTCACTGTCTCTGGGAGATGCCTGTAGAAGATCTTGCCTGTAGTTTGTCAATTTTTTTTCTAGAGCAGACGTTAGTGTAACAAACCAAATATTTTCAACAAACCTTAATACGAAGATCACAGATAAAGCTTGGCACACCATTTGGTCAACTTCTCCATATGGGTCAGTTTTTGCCATCTCGAAAGAAATTTATAAAATCTGTACATAGGTAACGTCTTTATCCTGTTAAACTGCATTGTAGTGATAATGTTTTGTATGATAGAGGTTGGAGAGGTTGTGGAAGGAAAAGGTCTCTAGAAGATATGTAGATTCACTGTCCTAAGTTCCTCCAGTTTAGAAATGAAATCCTTTCCTGGATTACTCAAATGAGATGACAAGGTATGCAATTTTGAGATACTTTAATCTATTCTGTTCACTTTTGACACAAGCAATACAGAATTATCACAAAAGCCGTTAATCTCTACAATGCTAGCTGCCACGACCTGCAATATCAATGGCATGAGATGGTCTATCAGTTAGGAGGTGGTTAGACAGACTCAGGTGGGCTTCCTTAGCAGAAAAAAATTAAGCTCTCATGCTTGGCTTAACAGAGGGGAAATTTAAAAAATGCATTAATGGAATTCTGCCCCCATTGTTACTCCAAAACATGGGAAACTCAGGGGTCCACACATGATGCCAGTACCTCTACATAACAGAGGGGAATTAATTAGCTCAAAATTAGGAGGCTTGAGAGAGGGGGAGGTAACTTAACAAGATCTTTCTACCAATGTTTACAGGGTCACACAGGAAAGAACCAGCCAGAGAATCCAAGTGTAAACTAAAAATGTGTTTTATTGAAAGGTTTACAAATGCATGTAAAAGTTCCAAGCACTCACACAAGAGCTAACCAAAAGTAAAGAGAAGAAAGTTATGGATAAAGGAATTTTAGGGTTCGGGTGATAACTACCAGTCCAGAGAGAAGCAAGAAAACGTGGCAATGCGGCTCAGGCAAGCATCTAAGACAGTTCTTGTTTGGGAATCTAGGTGACAGCATGGTGTTCAACAAGGCAAGAGACTGCACTTAACCACTCAAAACCTCGGGTATGGGTGTAAATGACTCCCCCAGCTGAGTGGATAACAGGACAATGGGAGTTGCAACACAAACAATGAGGTCCAGATGGATTAACAGTCTTAGGCCCTTTTCGCATTTAGGCTTCTTGCGCGAGCGGGGGCGGGCGGCTCGCGCAAGAAGCCTTCTCCGGGAGGCTGTCGCTTCCCCCTCCTTCGTTCCGCACGCCAAGGAACCAGCGGGGAAGCGGCAGCCTCCCGGAGGCGGCGGCGGCGGCTCGCGCGTCCATCCCCCCGCGCGCGCAAGAAAGGAGCCTGTCCCTTCCGCACCCCCCGCTCGCGCGAGACGCAGGAGCTGCTCGCGCCACCCCCCCGCACGCGCGCGAAGCGACAGACAGTCGCGCCCGCCCCCCCGCGCGTGCCAGGAGCGACAGACAGTCACGCGGGGAGGCGGCGGCGCGGGCTCCTTTCTCGCGCGCGCGGGGAGCGACGCGACTCCCGCTCTCGCGCCCCCCCGCGCGCGCGAGAAGCGGGAGTCACGTTGCCCCCCCGCGCGCGCACAAGAAAGGAGCCCGTTGCGCCGCCCCCCGTGCGCGCGAGAGAAGCGAAGACAGTCGCGCCCGCCCCCCGCGCGCGCGCACACAAAGCGGGAGGCTGTCGCGAGCAGCCCCCCGCCCGTGCGAAGCAGGATGCTCTCGCATCCGCCGCGCTAGCTCCCCGCCCCGCCCCTTCCTTCCGCACGGGCGGAGGGAAGGAGGCGCGACCCGGCCGCCTCCCCGATGCACCGCACTACAGGTGAGTGCGTGTGGGCGCCGGGAGCGTAGCGCGAGCACGGGGTGATTTTCGCTTGAAAGCGAAAATCAAAAACCCCGCGCTCGCGCCGCTGCAGCCTCGTGAGAGCGCCGGAAGTGGGAGTGCGTCGTGCGGAGCGACGCTCCCACTCCCGCACGGCTCACGGGGCTATTTCGCCCGGGAAAGCCCGTGCGAAAAGGGCCTTAGTGTTTGAGTGACATAGAGGTAATGGCTGTTGTAATAACTCTGTATTGTGGAGAGGTTTGAGAGACAAAGCAGGGGAACATTCAGGTATGAGAGAACAAGGTTAAAGCAATCACAATTTGGTGGGAACTTCCATTTTATGCACAGAGATGTCCAGCTTCAGCATAAGCCTATTATCTCCAGAATTGCCTTGTAATCTGCCTGACAATGACTTTGGTTATGCCTAGAGTGAAGTGTGGGCAGACCTGCCAGGCACTCTCATGTTTACAGTCAGTAATTTTCCTCTTTCCAGCTTGACCTTCCAGGCATCTTAGGTTCCATTTTATATCAATGCCAATTAATGTAGTGCCAATTAAATAATATTTGCCAATTAAATCATACCTATCTGTCTTACAGCATATCACAGTTAATGCATTTGCTATGCTGTGTTGGAAAGGCAAAAAGAGAAACTCAATTGCCAATGAGTGCAATAATTTAAGCATTTGACTATGACACTGGAGACCAAGGCTTGGTGCCTTGCTTTACCATGGAAACCCACTGGGTGACTTTGGCTGTGTCACACTCCCAGAAAATCCTGTGATAGGCTGCTTTAGAGTCGTCATAAATTGGAAATGACTTCAAGGAACACAACACCAACAAGAAGTATGGATCAGATAAATTTTCATATAAAGTTAGCACCATAAAGCTGAGGAAAACTGGACATTTTCCTTGAAATGGTAATGGATAGCATTACCATCATTTTTAGCTTTTATGTAGGAGAATTCATTGCAATCTTATATACATTCTAAATTTAAAAAGAGATACACTGTTCCTCCATCATAGCTTATATTAGAAAAGTTTTAAAAAGACAACTTCAGCCAACTTTGCAGAAAGTTTAACCAACCAAACTTAAGCAATCAGAATTGATTGTCACATAAAAACATAACCCATAGAAAACCATAAAAATACAGCACCTTTCAAGACTTCACAATGAAATTTTGCCACTTAATGTGTTACCAATTTTTGGTATGGCCCACACCATAGTAGAATATAGGCAATTCTGACAGGAATATTTTTGTGTCTTGTTCTTAGTGAGTTGAGGTTTTGACAAACAAAAATAAACAAATTATTTTGACGACTGTTCTTATACACTGTAAATCAGAAAAAGCGGAAGAAAATGATACAATCAAGATACAAACCTTGACCATCTCAGCCACATGCAATCCATCTAACAGCATTGTGAACAAAGGACCTCGAAGAAGTTGAATTTGTGTGTGTGTGTGTGTGTGTGCACATAATCTTTTAATTAACATACCAAAAACTGAAAAGGTTGACAAGTTCACAGTAACACTTGCCCCAGGCCATCATTCCAACAACTTACTTTGATGGGTGCTACTGTGTCTAAGAAGCATGATTCTTGTAATCCCTGGGTGTTTTGCAAATACATCAATAAACATCCATCTCCCTAAGACAACACCTGCCAAAGAGTCTGAGGAAAAGCAATATCAATACCACTATCCCATCTTCTCTGACCCTTTTTTTTAAAAAAATGCCATACTTAGCTTGTTGTAAACAAGTATAGAGAGGGGGTTGAGGATAATTACAAAGTTCAGTCATCAGTCACCATGTACACAGCAAAATCAGTCAGAGTTTGAAATCTGTTGTTCCATAGTCTTAGATGGGATTGATGATGGACCTTTTGTAGAAAGATGATCTGTAGTGTATGTGGAGATGAGGCCTACCATCAATAAGGATGCCAGAAAACATTTGGGAGGCATATGTGATAAAAATTTAGGCGATATACGCAACATAGTTACAAGGTTTTCTTGCCTCACACAGCAGACTCTTTGTGTTCCGTAAGTAAGGAATCTTAAAGTTGAAATTCAGGAGGACAGTGCATTCTCTCAGGAACCCAAACTGTATATGTAAATAACTCTGAATACAGACTACATACGTGTGGAATATGTGGAGAAATTGCAGGTACTGCAGAAGATAGTTTGGTGGTTTCTTAAGAGGAAAATAAAATCCTGAGCAACACCGGGTAAATATGCTAGTTCATTATAAAGCATGAAATCTGAATGGAGGAAATGCAATGAGTTAAGTACTTGATCTTGATAAGACTAACAAATGAACAAAAAATTTTATGTGTTTAATTGAATTAACTTTTTATACAATAAATTCCAGGAGTGGATAACAGCCAGAAGTGCTGGGCCCAAACGTGCTGCTTCCACAGGACCCCTGAAAAAACTCATAGGGGACCTATAATTACTTTCAGGGTGTGGTGCTACCTTTTGCCACCCCTGCTGTAGGCTGTGTTAACAAATCAGAGTGTGTTGTTACCCTGATTTCTGGGGTCCCTTGGGGGACACCTCAATGTGCTCCACGTGATGGGGAATGAAAACTAGCTAGAGCATGAGCATATTCTGAATAAAATGCCTACAAAAGTAATATGAAAAATATGAAATCAGATAACTTTTTAAAAACATAGTCTCAAAATCCAGATTCAGGCCATTTCCTAACTATACTTTCAACACTCCTGTGGAATTAAACACAATTCAGCAAATAGGTATTTAGAGGGAAGGCAACAAATGTAGTAGCAAATTGTTTCTTGTTTTTAACTGACATTTGGTGATTTTTAGAGATTTGCTTTCAGAAATTCTTGTAAAAATGATACAGATAACTTTTGAAAAGAACTAGACAAAGGAAGATAGGTTGCCTAATGGCAATGGTAGAACAGAAAAACTCCTATGTATGCACAGAGCTTTTATGGACCTGTACAACCTAATCTGAGAACAATTGTGGATGCGTTCTATTTTTTTGTCCAGAATGAAGCTTCTGAGAAGCACTGGTAGGAGTTAGAATATCAGAATGTTTTGTGACATTGTGTGGCTGACGGCTAGTTTGAACTTTCAGGAATAACTTTTTGCATAACTTTTCATGCACAAATATAAGCATTTCATGTTTGAATGGCCTTCTGTGTGGGGGGAGAGAACAAGTGTGTTAGTTTTTCATGTTCATCCCCCCCCCTTCACTAGGTATCACCTTTGGACAGTTACCTCAAAAGCCCAGCAGTGTTTGGGCATCCATGAGGTTAAGCTTGGTACCCATTCCTCTGGAACTGAGGCTGCCTCTACTTCTTCTGTGATGGGCTTTGGCCAACAGGATGTCCAGTGCATCAGGTGGTAGAAATCTACTGTTGCAAAGAGGTATATGTATCCTTTTAATTATTGAGATTGTGTCACCAACTTTGTTCCTGCTTTCTGTATTAGATTGTAGGTGCAGTGTGGCAAGATGACGGGTCTTGATTTGTGGCCACAGCATGGTGTTCTGGGCAGTGCAACAAGCCCAAACTTGCCATTTGAGAGCTCAACTGGGGTTGATCAAAGTTGCCACCATGGAGCGGCTTGGCAAAAGAGTACTCCAGTGGAGTGGTTTGTTGCCTCTTTTGCACACTTGAGTAGCACTCTTGGCCTCTTCCTGATGTTTTAGTCATTCACCTTGGTATGACTTGGGCTTTGCAGCACTGCAGGATTTCTACACCTTATGTGCCAAGCTTAACCCCCCCCCCCCGCCAAACTTCACATAACGTTGCAAAACACATGCAGACATAGTGCTGGATCAAAGCACCATTTCAACTATAATGTATCCCCCATCCCTCTTTGATCAATCTTGGAATTTTGAATTCCCAAAACTACACTATAATCAACAAACTATGCATCTCCAAAGCCATAGCCCTACCAGAAACATTGCTTTTAGCCTCTACAGCTACAGTCCTCCCTCCACATTTGTGGGTTTGACCTTCACATATTTGATTCTCACTCATCTCCACTCCTTTCTCTCCCTCCTATTCCCTGGCATTTTGCCCAAGCATGCTGCTTTCCTTCTCTGCACCCTCGCAAAAGGCAAGGGGAGAAGGCTAGTGTGTGTGCAAGCTTTTCCCTCTCCATTCGCTTGCCTTTCTGCCCAGGCATGCAGAAAGAAGGCAGGGTACGACAGACAGAAGAATGGAAAGAGGAGATCTTTCCCTTTCACTTCTCCTGCCTTTTGCCTGGGCACACAGAAAGAAAGGAGTACACTTGGGAATAGGCAGGAGAAGGGGGAGAGGTCTTTCCCCCTCCATTTTCCTGCCTTTCACCTAGGCATGCAGAAAGAAGGCAGGGCGCCTGGGCAACAAGGCAAGAGAATAGAGAGGGGACGTGTTGCATGCCTTCTCCTCCTGCAGAGCTGCCCCCTCCCAATTGTTTGCCTTTTGCCCAGTTGCGGAAAAGGAAGGCACACCCACAGAGACAAAAAGCAAGGGAATGGGAGGGGGAGCACCAGAACGAAATGAGAGGGGGAGCGCTCATGGGGGGGAGTTATTTGCAGTTTTGTTTTTGTTTTACTTCCATAAGGGTTCTACACCCCAAAAGTCTGTGAAAGTCGAGGGGCGATTCTAATTCACTTATGTGCAAAGCTCCAAAAAAACAAAAAAAAAAACAAAAAATAAACAGCCTTGTCTTCTTAAGTATTAATATGTTGTTTCTTTCTATGATTTGATATACTCCCTGAAGAACGTCTTTGAAAACTCATACAGACTGAAGTGCATTGGGTTACTTACCAATAAATCTTCACTGAGCACCTTAAGAGATGTCTCTAGTTTTTTCCACAAAACTAATAATGACCTGTCTACACATACTGAGCCACTCCTCATTTGAAACAGTTCCAGGGGCTTTGGTTCCAAAGACTTATGCATGATAGACATCCATTTGGCTTCCTCATCTTCTCATAAAACCAACCCAATTCCTTTTGTTTTGTTGTAGTGGCAAATCTGTCCCTTTTACTTGCCAATTTATAGTTAGGCTTGACTTTTCTTTCTTTTTTTCCCCCAGGCGTATTGATTTTAGCTGATTGTGTACTTTCTATATCTCTTTCTTTCCACCTAGAGCTGAAATTTCATACTTGGAGAGATTTTCTCGCCAGCTACAGTGCTTTATATTAAAAACAATAACTCAGCTGTTCCACTTCCTTTCCTGTAGAGGCTGCTGTTTTCTCAGCTTGAAAAAGTATGTTACAATAGGCTGAGGCAAATGGCCTTACTGAAAAGCTGATATCAGTCTTAGAGACTGTTACCATTCTGATTTAATTACACTTCTTTACAACCTTATGTAAATTAAGTGATAAAATAATGGGGGCCAGGAAAAAAATCTCTGGCTCCTAACAGATGTGCTCTTGTTCAGTGGTTGTATTCAGCCTGGAACAAGACCTTGGCCCTTTTCGCATCTTACCTTCTCCCGCGACGGGGGAGGCCGTCTCGCACGAGAAGCCTCTTTCGCGACGCTGCTGCTTCCCCCTCCTTCCTTCCGCAGGGCACTTCATGATGACGTGACCGTCGCACAAGAGCCCCTCCCCTTCCTTCCGCAGGGCACTGTGGGAGCTGTAGGCTCCGTGGGGAAAGGAAGCACTTCCCGGCCAGCTCGCTGATGCACTGCACGGAGGTAAGTGCGCGAGCGCGGCACGAGCATTGCGCGAGCGCAGGCTATTTTCGGCTTCAAGCCGAAAATAAAAAAATACACCCCTTCCCCGCTCCAGCCTCATAAGCGCCGCACAAGTGGGAGTGCGTCGTGCGCAGCAGCGCTCCCATTTGCGCGGTGCTCAAGTGGTGCTCGCGCAAAAAAAAAAGTGTGAAAAGGGCCCTTGTGGTGCTGATTGGCTAGAGACATTAACAGATTCAGGAGAAAGGAAAGGATCAAAATGCTAAACCCTTTGAGATCTATGAGAACCAGCATGGTATACTGGTTTGGATTTTGGTCTATGGATGCTGGAGACCAGGGCCATGAAAATCCACTGGGAGATCATGGGTGCATGACACACTCTCAGCTCTAGAAAACCCCATGATAGGTTTGCCTTAGAGTTGCTATAAGTTGGAAGTGACTTGAAGTTGGAAGTGGCTTGAAGATACATAACAACACAGAACAAGAATAATAAAAAGGAAGTCTAGCTAGAGGCAGACTGACAAACATAAAACAGGCCCTGAACTAAAAGATGGGAATTACACTGGTTTCAAAGGGAATGAAGGAATAAAGGAAAATAAAATTGGCTTCTTCTCTCTCACTCTCCTGAAATCCTTCCCTGCTATGCAATTATAGCATTAAATCATCAGTAAGTAAGATTCCCCTCAGGACACTTGGGTGAAGTGTAAACTAAGGATGTAAAAATATATTTAGATTTTTTCCCCCCACCCTTCATAAGAAAGGGCATCTCAGTGCACCAAGCAAGATTAACTGCAACAGAATAGCAGCCAGAATGAAGCAGGCTTAAATCACTCAAGAACTTCCCTTCTCCCCATCCCAGCCCCCAGCAGGGAAAAACTCTTAACTACAATTGGTTGCCTGCTTACTTCTCTGATGTCTAGGTTTTTGTTATCATGCCTTCAGAAAGCAACATACATATAAAGCAAGAGATGAACCAAAGATATGCACTGACACTCAAAGCAGGGTGCCAAGCTGTGGACTGGCAGAGAAGAGTAGAGTTATACTATCTGGAGGTGTGTTCTTAAATTTATGGCTTTCCTTCAGATGGGTTAAACAAGGACATTGCTGGAACAAGGACTGGTTTGCCTTGTTACCTGCCTATATCATTTTGATTTGAATGTATTTTGGTGTATGATTGACTCTTATAAAAACAAGGAGAGATTCAAAGTCATAGTTTGAACTAATATTTCAGAGGATTTTTGCTAGGAGTGCTTAATCCTGACAAATTTCCCAATTTTTAATGTGAAATTATATAAGCTTATGTTTTTACAATTATGTATAAAAATGTACATACATACAGCTTTAGGCTGCCATCCTATTTGCACTTACCATTGAACTCTATTGTGCTTCCCTCTGACTGCAGGAGTGTGCTGTAAGTTAGGTAAACAGTTGCATCAACCAGCTGCTGGGCAGAGCCAAGACATCTGAAACAGATGCAGCATGATTGGAGTTAAACCTGGCACTTCCAGATGGGTGGAAGCATGCCTCAGAGCATGAGAATGCGATCTTGCACTCATAGCTCTTTCTCCCAGATTGGAAACATATTATTATTATTATTATTATTATTATTATTATTATTATTATTATTATTATTACTACTACTACTATTACTATTATAATATAAAACTCCCAACTCTTATTCATAGTTACCTCTCTTGCAATAATGAGATACATAATATAGAAGAAGTAAAAGGAGAGTCACCTTAGACATTTTGTTTCACTTTTAAATCTTCCTTTAAAATTACATATCTTCATAAATCATAAGTCTAAAAAGAACAATATATCACTTTCTCAAACCATAAAATCATTATTTTTAAATTTCAGGGTATATACCTAAGCCAAAATAAAAGTCAACAACCATTTTGTCTGGTAGCCCACATATAAATCTTATTAAACTTTCTGTATTTCCTTTACAGTAGCAAAATCTTGTTTAGACAGACTCAAAAATTCACTTTGTAACTCAACCAACATTAAGCAGTGCCTTGGATTCTTATAGTCAAAAAACTCAATTTGGAAAAACAACCTGTGAATACATCCCTTGACAACAGACCATCCACCTAAAATAAAATCTTTCTAGACTTAATTTCATCTTTCTCTCTGGAAGATCTTCCCACAAAATATTTCTTGTTTTATAGTACAACTGTCTAAAATTTTCTCAGACTTAGGTCCTTTCTGCACCTTACCTGATCCTGGCAACATCCTGTGGGGATCTTGGCAGTGGCTCTCCTGGAAGGGGAGCACAACAGGAGCACTCCCTTCCTCACTGGTGCCTCCATGAATGGAAGGAGCATGATCGCCCTGCCTCTTTCTTCTGCAGCACAGCTGGGTACAGTCCCAGGCTGCATTGAGGCAGGAAGTACAGCTATTGCACTTCCAGGACCTCTGCACACCAGGTGAGCGTGAGCATGAGGTGGGAGGGTGGCACAATCAGCAGTCATTGACAGGGAAAACCTGTCAATGATTTGCAGCACAATTGCACTACCTGGGGAAAGGAGAAGGCTGGGCCCTGGATGATGTCATGCATAAGCATCATCCGGATCCCATCCTTCTCCTATCTCCAGTGCAGGTTGGAGATGTGGAATGGAGAAGGCCATTGTCTTCATTCCAGTTGGGCTTGTGACTTGCAAATCAAGGATGATGGGACATCCTCTAATCCATTCCTCACACAATCCAGATCTAGTGTAGTCATATCCTATCACATTTGATCAGGGCTGTCATCCTCTTGCATCTTTGTTATGACCAGGCAAGGGATAGCCATCTGAATTATCTCTCCTTCCTCTTCCTCTTGAAAAACTGTCAAATCCTCCAGCTGCTGCTGTTGTTGTTTGCCAACTTCCCCATCATCCAATTTCTATAAAGGCAGCTTTTCTGCTATCATCTCACATTTTTGTTCTATAATTGATGTAACTTGTCTGAACTATGCACAAAAATATAAGAAGTAATCTGGTGTTTCCTCTATATTGTCCCATTCATATTTAATTTGACTAATAAAATCCATGGTTAAAGTAACATTAAGCTTTTCTCAATGCCTGTAAACAATACCAAATCTTCCTAAAAAGAAATCATACAGCAGAATAACATCCAAAATTTACACAGAACAGTTAGTCTTCTAGAGGAGGAAGCATGTGAAAGCCACAAGAAAGAAAGAAAGAAAGAAAGAAAGAAAGAAAGGAAAGGAAGGAAGGAAGGAAGGAAGGAAGGAAGGAAGGAAGGAAGGAAGGAAGGGAGGGAGGGAGGGAGGGAGGGAGGGAGGGAGGGAGGGAGGGAGGGAGGGAGGGAGGGAGGGAGGGAGGGAGGGAGGGAACTGAAATAATTCCATGGTTCTTGTTCATTAAAATAAAAAGTAAACTAAATCCAAGCTTAATAAAATAAAATTCCCTAAAGAAGAAAAAAAATTAGAAAGGTATCAATCCCAGTTTAAACAGTCCATGCTTCAAATTTCACAAACAGACAAAAGGTCCATATCCAAAAAATAAGAAAAAGAAAACAAAATCCAAATATAATAAAAATACAATTTTCTAAAATTAATATCCAGTAATATCCAGTACTTAACTATCACAAATATGTCCCTTTTAAATTCAGTGACACCTCAAATCAAAATTAGTAAAAAAGAGAGAGAAGGAAAAACAAAGAAAAAGAGAAAAAATGTGATAAAAATAAGCAAGAGAATTTTAGAACTAGTTAATGCTGCAGCAAATCAGTGGTCCTTGCGTCTTCTATAGAATCAAGTTTTAAATTGCAAATTACTATCTGCAAGAGACTCAGTCAGTCTATAATGCAGCATCTATTAAGAGAGTCTTTATATTGCTACCTTGTTTTACTGCCTTCTTGATTCCTTTAGGCTTGAGAGTTGGCAGGTTAGTGGTGCTAGAAATAATAACATAATAAATAATAGCAATAATAGAGTAATAACAATAACAACAACGATGACAATAACAAGAACAACAACAACAACAACAACTGCCCAACCCAAAAAATGAAGAGCCCACATTACAGGGCTTGGGTTAAACACGGACAATTTTGTAAAACAATTGCCCATTTAAACATGAACTTGAACTGTGAATTATGTGACATTAGAGGGGCTATACAAACAGGATTTGCTGAGGCAAGGGGTCACCCCAAGACCTCTCCCACAGCTTCCCTTGAATGAGATACTGTGTCCTGAAGTGAACCCATGAGGCTGGATTGCAACCTCAGCCAGCCCTTTTCTGGAAGCCAGGCCCAAAAGTCTAGCCCACCTTGTCTCATGACCCCCAAAGTCAGGGCCAAACACCATGGGCCTACCCCAATGACTAACTTCTTCACCACCATCCACCCATGCTGGCGACTGTCCACACCTGGTCTGGTCTGGCAGCCAGGAGAAACTGATAATACAGGTCAGGAAGCTCAGGTAGTTAAGCAATTAGTCGATTTACTTCAGGAAGGAAACAACCTTACAAATGAGAAGCAGATAATGTTCCCAACAGTGTCCATAAATCAATGGCAGGCAATATAAACACAGGTCAAGTGGCAGAATAACAGGCAAGGGAAGCAAACAGAAGCATGCACAGGAGAAATTGTCAGTTGATTGCTGAGAAAGGCTAGAGGGGAAAGGATCAGTTCTTATAGGCTCCAGGGTTAGTGCAACTGGTGCCTGACTAATTGGTGCTTGGCATAAATTTGCTGGGAGCGACACAAGAAACCCCTTTGGTGTCTACACTGGGTGAAGGTAGGTATGGATAGATCATTCTCTGTGTCAGAACGAGCAGGGCTCCCTGCTGGGGCTGACACTTCTGTTCCTGGGGCGGGTGGTGGTACTGTCTGCCCTGCAGGTTCTGCTGTAGCAGTCTCTGTGTCGGGCTTCAGAGCAGGTTCTGGGGCCTCATCCTCTGAGTCTGAGTCTAGGTCCTGGAAGCCCATGACAGTGACAAGACAAGAGAGCTCCAGAGGCTTGTCCTACACCAAAGGGTACCATGGGTACTCACCAAAGCCTTAAGACACACACACACCATTATCTGCCATGGATAAAGACAAGCATCCACTTAGTCTCTATCCCCCTGACAAATCAACAGGATGGTTCTAAGGCCCATCTGTAAGTTGCAAAGAAAAATTTTGGTGTGCTTGGGGGACAAATGCACACCATCCACCCTGTAAAGGTCAGGCGCTTGAAAAATTATGTCACAATGGCGAATAAAATAACCCAAGCCCTATCATATAGCATTGCAAATTTCCTCGTTTGCTTGTCACTGAGCAACTTCAATGCATAAAGGGTCAACCTCCCAAGCCCATATTTTTCTGGGAATCATTGTCGACTAGATGATGTGCACCTTCAGCCATTTGTCATGAATGTGCCAGCCAAGGTGCATGACCAAAACATCAGGAGCAAACAGTGCACATGCAGTCCCAGGCAAGCTGGGGGCAGGAAGGGACCAAGCCAATTGAGAGACTTTGTAAGCAGCAACTATGTTCCCAATGGAGCCTACAGAATTCCCTCATACTCCCTACAGGAAGAAGACTGGGTTCCACGTTTCAAAAATTATGGATTTTAAAGCATTTCAGATTCTTGAACAAGCAATAATTAACCTGTAGTCCATTTTCAACAACATGCACATAAGACTGGGTTCTATATATTAAGAAATAAAGGAAAGATGTACTAGATGATACTCTAATAACATTTTTTGCAGAAGTTCTCTCCAATGGCAGAGCTTGGAGTGTGTGGAGGGGGCTGCAGGGGGCGTGACCACAGTGTGTAGGGGTGTGGACATGGTGCATGGGGGTGTGGCTACAAGCTGGGATGCCCCAAAAATATTGCCTCCAGAAGCAAACTGCCCCCCATTGCCCCCCCATCGCTACGTGACTGGTTCTACTTCCTCCCCTAAAGTAGTGAAAGATGTCTATCATAGCATATGTCTTTCCTTACCTATTGCTCTTCCATTTGTCATCTTTCACTTTGTGTTTGGTCACTGGAATGAAAAAGAAAATGCTACCTTCATTTGCAAGTGTGCTTGCTGAAGCTTCAAAGCAGGGAGAAGGGCCAATTGTAGGGAATGTGGATTTCCTTTAACATCTAGTTTGCCCATTAATTATCAAATTTCACTCATTAGCATTTTGATATCATGCAAAACAGGCTTTTCCAGGGCCCAAAGTGGGCTGGGACTCCCACAGAACCTGGCAGGTATGCCCGCTGGCCATTAGAGGGCCCAAGGGGCTTTCTTAGTATTTTTGTTTAAACAAAAGTTTAGAGGAACAGCAGGAGGTTGCCTTTATCCAGGGTGTAGCCTATAGAACTTGCAGGAGTTGCTTGCTTCTGCCTTGGATGTATGGCAGAGAAAGGGCAGCTGGGATTAAAATAATTAGGGACATTCAAAATATTTTCAGGTGGATGTTGGCACATGTGTAGAAGGAAGGGAGCAAAACAGAGTGGAACACTCACAGAGAGGATCTTTGAGAAGTAGAGAATGCATACTTCCAACTGTCCTATTTGACCAAGAAAATCCCAATTAATCCTCTTTCATTTTATTTTTCCACCTGCTGTTAAAATATCCCAGTTTCCCAAACTTGACTTCAAAAGTAGTTTGCACTCAATTAATTCAGCAGGGGACAGAGGAGAGAAGGAATAGAATCTTGCCCTTCCCAGTAGGAGTTGCATAGAGATGGAGAGGCGATGGGGCTGGTGTGCCTTGGGTGGCAATGTTTTTGGGGCATGCCAGCTCACAACCACTCCCCCACGTGGTGTGGCCATGCCTCCATGCGCCACGGCCACGCTCCTGTGTGCTGTGGCCCTGCCCCTCCTCCACTCACTCCAAGCTTCACCATTGCCAGTAGGCTCAGGCAAGAGGAAACTGCTGCAGCCTCTCCTAGCTTATTTGTTCTTCATTATTAACTTTTGCCATCTTCCTCAAATTCTAATGTCACTTGGACTGCTCTTTCTTTCATAATTAACTCCTTTAAGTAATTTTTGGCCTTGATCCTCCCCCATCAATACCCACTTCATCCCACAATCTACCTGAAGTTGATTTTCAGATGTTAGATGGCATAAAGTGGCCCTCGCAGAGGGATTTACCTGCCACGACATGAAAGCAGCAGGAAAAAAACTCTGTTTGACACAACAAGGAGTGGAAGACATTTAAAAAGGAATAGCTTGACTATGCTACTGTGTCTTTCTCCTATAAATATAGGTCCCTCATCCAGTGAAGTTATTTGAAATACTTCAGCTCATCTTCTCATATGCAAAAAGTACTTCTTTACTACCATAGCCTGAGACTGGGGAGGAAAAGGGAAGGTGGAGGACTTTGCTACTAAAAATAAGAATAAAGGCTTCCCCACTCCCAGCATTAACCCAACATCCTACATTGTTTTCTCTCCAGATTTCCTCCTAGGAAAGTGGTTTTCCTTGTTGTAGAATATTTTGGACGCTTCAATAATTTAGATGACTTCAAGGGTCAAGTAAAAATAGGAAATTAAAAAGAAGACTAAATGAGAATTCTTCCTCTTGATAATAGGTAGGCTTGATACTTTGGTGATCTGTTGTTATATTTACTTTATATTATATTTTCGTTGTTTGTCACATATCCTACAGATACATGGCATTAAAAGTTATATACTCTGTTCAAGCAAGCAAACGAACCCATAAATGAATTCAAGCCTTGTACATTAAGTAATTGGAGGAAATTTTGCTTATTTTTTTCCCCCACACAGCTTGAGATTTTTCTTCTCTTTGCAATGACTGCATTTCTTAAATGAAATGTTTCATTTACAGATAGTACTTTTAAAAAAGGGATGCCAAACATTTTTCATCCCAAATATGCATCAGGAAGAGGCTTTCTTTGTGTGGGGAAGCAGCTATGCTCCATTAGGAGTCAATTTGAATGGGATAAGAGCAATTAGGTATGAGGGAAAGAAAAAAAATGTATTAACCGCCCTTTCACACTTTAGTTATAGCACTAGGGTGATACCTTAACTGCCATGATTCCATCCTGTGGAATCCTAGAGTTTTAGTTTTCTCCTAATTGTAAAGACATACCAAAATCAGGATCATCCATGTCATCATATTTCCCAGTTCTATATACGGATGTGAAAGCTGGACAGTAAGAAAGCTGACTGGAAAATAAATCAGCCCATTTGTGTTGTTGCAGGAGAATTCTACTTCCAAAATGTACAAATGAATAGCTCCCAGAGCAAATCACGATGCAGCTCTCCCTAGAAACCAAAATAACCAAACTGAGGCTATAATACTTTTTCTTTAACATGAGATGACATCACTCAGAGGAAAAGACTATTATGTAGCAAAGTAGAAGGTACTAGGAAAAGGCTACCTGGTAGGTAGCAGGAACATCTAATAGTAGGTCGTAGGAAAAGACTTAGTACCGATTATTACATACCTACTACTATAGCAAGCAATAGGAAAAGAGGAAGACTGCATTAGAGATGAACGGGCTCAATCAAGAAAGTCATAGCCCTGAGTCTGTTGGTCCTGAGTGGGGTTGTTGGCAAGTTGTCTTTTAGAGCTTTCATTCATAGAGCAGCTATAAGTCAAAGCCATCAACAGTTAACAAAAATACTCAGAATTCTCAAACAAAGAGCTGATAATCATGTAGTATGAAAAGACACTTTTTCTACCAATTTCACAAAAGGTGGTTTTGAACAAAAAAAACCCCTTTGTTATGCAAAACGCTAAATATTTTTTGCAAAAATTTTTGTATTTTGCAAACATCCACTATATTCTATGCAAAATCTTTTTCATGAAAGATTCAATAAAAAGTCCCAAACTTTAAAAAAAAATCAAAAACACTTGCTCATTGTATATACCCTATATGTGCCTAACTAAACAATATTCAGAGTAGGGATCATGGCTTCAATTTATCAAGATTATGTAGTGAAAGAGAGAGAGAGAGATAAGCTCTTATTTAAGCTCTTTTGTATTTTGCGTAAGGAACTGTATGGAGTACGAGACTTTGAACTTTCATAAACTCATCAGGATACTTAAGGATTTGCATAAGGAATAAAAGTATTGTTGGAGCACTGTTGGACTAATAAAGAATTCATTTGTCGAAGGTTTTTTCTTTGTTTTTTGCTTTTTTGCTTTTTTGCTTTGTTTTGACCGGCTTCTTTTTGCCATCTGATGAGGCAACCACAATTTTGTTGCCTTTTCATCACGGCTGCATGGAACACCTGCAAGGAGTTTTACTTTTAATTGGGCTGACTGTTTCATCCCAGACTGATCGCTTTGATATAGTAAACTCTGGTATATGCCCTCTTAATAGTCTGGATATAGATTCATACAAAGGGAACTATAAATAGACGATTGGAAATAAATAAGGCGAAAACTGACATTTCATAAGACTGTACAAACGTTACTGTTTAAAAGTGACTAAAATTGCTAAGAAGTAGAGATTAAGATTTTCAGCCCCCAATATTTAAGACTGTGGTTTAGCTTCTCTGAAAAACTAGGAAGAGGTCTTCAGAATACACCCTAAAGGACTTTTAATAAATTCAGGAAGAAGATAAAAGGCAGAGGGGGAAGACAGAAGTGTGAAAACAAAGCCGGAGGACAGAAAAATAGAACAGAATAAGCACCAGGACTGAGTGTAGATGGAAAGTAAAATAGTATTGCATATACAAAATTGAGTATAAAATATTAAGTAAGAGTACTGAATAGTAAAGTATTAAAGAGAGACTGACGGTATTTTATTTATGAATGCATCGAGGGAGAATTGAAATTAGTTATATTGTACCAATGAGTTCAACGAAATAAGAAGGGGAATAATTGATTGTATAATGACATAAGTTTAAAAAATCTCTCTTTTAAAAACTTTCTTTTAAAAATTGTCTAGTTAAAAGTGGCACCTTAAAAGAGCTGTAGTTTTCTATTACATTTGTTAAAAATACTATAAATACTTTAAATATTTAAATATCTAAAAGTCTGGAAAATATAATTTCATATACAGAAGGGTAAGAATATAATTCCATATATAGAAGGGTAAGAATTGTTAAAATTGATTATAATTCTGTGGTTAAGCAGTAAAGTTTTGCTTGAGACTGGGAACTGCTTTAGGAAAGTTAAGCTTGCTAAATTGACCTTGAGCTGGAGAGCCACTGATAACAGGTTTGCACAGCTGTGTTGAAAAGTAAACAAAAGACACTAGTTAAATCAAACAATTTTTTAAAATGTATTAACGTTATAGTGGCTCAACAGCATCATCTGGTGACAGGTTGGGATACTGCAGATCTGTAAAAATAATATTATAATTTTTTTTCCTGAATTGAGTTAAGATGGCTACAGGTACCAGAGGGGCACAGACAAAAAAGACACTGGCCCAAACAACTGTGCAACAGACGAGAAGATCCTCTTTAGATATGTCTTCAATGTCAGCAGACACAAATTTGATTCTGGAGGAATTTGGAAATCCAGAAACGAAATAAGACAAGAAATAAGACAAGACATAAAGGAGACAAGAGCAGAAATCAAGGCTGACATTAAAAAAGAGATAGAGGGTCTCAGTAAGAAGATGGATCAGATGTCTAAAGAAATGCTTACAATAAAAACAGATGTGTCAACACTACAGGAAGGAACTAAGCAGATGGAAGAAAAAACACATCAGATAAAAGACAAACAAGTGATTGAAGAAATGAGACTGAATAGAATTGACACAAGGTATAGAGAACACTGCTTGAAACTAAGAGGTGTAATGGATCAGCCAAATCAGGAGAATATATATGACAAAATAGTACAAGCCTTTAAGACATACACACAGTTATCAGAAGAAAGACTTCACATCAGTATTGAGAGAATTTTTAGGATTAATTCTAGAATGGCAAGAGAACGAAATCAACCACAAGACATAGTGGTTTGCTTCACAAATTTGAGAACGAAAGATATAATACTTCAGAAAAGTTATCAAGAAAAATTCTACATAGACTCGCAAGAGATAAGAATATACAAAGACATACCTGCCCAGGCTCTGAAAAAACGACAAGAATATTGATTCTTGACACAACTACTATTGAGACATAACATTAACTATACCTGGCTTGGAACAGAGGGTCTATCCTTCGATTACAAACAGAAAAGATACAGAGTACAAAATACAGAGAAAGCAAAGGAAAATGCGGAAAAGCTAAGAAAAGAACTGGAAGAAGTAGGAAGAAAAGAAAAAAGAAAAGTCTGGCAAACCCCCATGGAGAATAGGGAACAGGAAGAAGTGGAAGAACCATTAGGAGCAGAAGGAGGAGACCATAGATTAGAAGAAATGGGAATATTTGAGGAACAAGAAAGAAGTTCTGATAAAGAAGAGGGAGAATACCAACCGGAAAGTGAGGTAGAATACTTAGAAGACAACCATTAAGAAAAAGAAGAGAGAAGAACAATGGCAGCTAAAGATCTTAAAGTACTATCCTGGAACATAAAAGGACTCAATTCACAGTTTAAACGAAGACAAGTCTTCCACCATTTGGAAAAACAAAAATTCAACATAATTTGTTTGCAAGAGACCCACATAGCACAGAAAGATGTACATTACCTAAAAAACCCAAAGTTGGGACACTGCTATACGGCCTCTAATCAAAAGAAAAAAGGGGGCGTGGTAATGTATATAAACAATAAATACACCGCCCAAGAAATTTATGCAGATCCCACTGGACGTTACTTAATCATTGAAGTTAACCTACAAGGGCTAACGTTAGTATTAGTTGGAATTTACACTCCTACGGACAACAAAGAAAATTTTTATACTAAAATTAGGAAACAAATCTCTAAGTTTGCGAATGATCATCATCAAGAAAATTTATTAATTATGGGAGGCATGAACGGGGACTTAAATCCAAGGGAGGTAGGACGTCAGAAAAACTAATCAAGAAAAACCAGGGGAAATTGCCACAAACCTTTTTCCAAATGATAGACGAACTAACATTGCTGGACACTTAGACATATAAGCATGGATCAGAAAAAGGTTTCACCTTCTACTCAGACAGACACAAATCTATGTCGAGAATAGATCTCTTTTTGGTATCAAAAACACTTCATTCACAAATAGATGACATGGAGATACTACCGAAATGGATATCCGACCACAACCCAATTCTTTCATATCTTAAACCAAGAAGACTTAAAGAATTCAATTGGAGGTTAAACGATACGATACTTAAAGACGCCGAAGTTGAAAAAATGAAAGAAATTATTCAAAATTATTTTAAAGAAAATATGGATCCAGATATTCCTATGAAAACAATAGTGATGCTGCTAAAGCAGTCATAAGAGGGCACTTGATACAAATCAGAGCTCAAAAGAAGAAAGAAAGAGACCAACATATACAACAACTTTTGGAGATGTTAAAAGCAAAAGAGAAAGAGTACAGAGAAAATATCACAAATTCCAAGTTGAGAATGGAGGTAAAATTGCTACAAGATCAAATAGCATCTAAGAATATGGCAGAAGTCGAAAGAAAAATAAAGTATTATCGACTAAATTCCTTTGAACATGCAAATAAACCTGGAAAATGGCTTGTGTACAAACTCAGAAGAGAACGAGAAAGAAGGATATTTAAAATTAACAAAGATCAAAAAGAGATCACAGATCAAGAAGAAATTAAGAAAATTTTTCAAAACTATTATAAGAATTTGTACCAAAGGGACCTACCATATGAAATAGAAAATAAGAAGACTAAGAGATATTTAGATAAACAAAAAATTCTCCAAATATCAGAAGATCAGAAAAATATGTTAAATGCAGACATTACAATTACAGAAGTAGCTCAAGCAATAAGAAGACTCAAAGGATCAAAAAACCCCGGGTCAGATGGCTATACAGCAAGCTTTTACAAGGACTTTGAACCAGAATTATTAAAATCTTTTACAGATACCTTGAGTAATATAAAGCAGAAAGGTCTACCAAACACATGGAAATATGCTAATATAGCACTACTCCCAAAAGAAGGAAAAGATCTGGCACATCCTGAAAATTATAGACCGATAGCCTTGTTAAACACTGATTATAAAATTTTCACCGATATTCTAGCAGAGAGATTTTTAAAAAATTTGCAAGAATTGATACAGTTTGACCAAAATGGATTTCTACCCAGCAGACAGTTGAAAAACAACATAAGGACATTTTTGAATGTTATAGAACATTTTGATAAGAGGAACGAAAAAAATTGGCTATTTTATTCTTGGATGCCGAAAAAGCCTTTGACAGAATAAGATGGTCATTTTTGATAGAACTGCTAAAAAGAATGAATTGTGGAGAAAACTTCATAGGGTGGATTGAGCAAATTTATAAAGACCAAAAAGCTAAACTTATTGTCAATGGTGAGTTAACAAAAGAAATCGACATAAGCAAAGGAACGCGACAAGGATGTCCATTGTCAATACTTTTGTTCATAGCGACATTAGAAATGCTAAACAATAGTATCCGAGCGAGGCCGGATGTAAAAGGGATTAATATAAAAGATCAACAATATAAGCTTAAGGCATTTGCAGACGACCTCGTTTTCTTTACAGAAGATCCAGTAACAGGAATTGAAAAACTAAATCAGGAATTAAAAAGATTCAGGGAAGCAGTAGGTCTAAAAATAAACAAGAATAAATTTTATATAATGCTGAAGAATATAAGACAACAACAAAAAGAGGAGATTACCTTAAAGATGGGATTTAAGATTGAGAAAAAAATAAAATATTTGGGAATATGGTTTACAGAAAATAATAAGGATCTATTTGATAACAATTACACTAAAATGTGGAGAGAAATATCTGCAGAGTTGAAAAGATGGTCCAACCTAAATTTGACACTATTGGGAAAAATTGTGACGATAAAAATGAATGTTCTGCCAAAATTAAATTTTCTATTCCAAAATTTACCAATTATCACAAATGACAAACCTATTCATCAATGGGAAAAAGAATTATCAAGATTTATATGGAATGGTAAAAAACCGAGAATCAAATGGAAACTGCTGACAGAACAAAATACGAAAGGGGGTTGTGACTTACCGGACTTGAAATTATATTATTATGTTAGTGCAAAGATATGGTTGCAGGACTGGATTATGTTAAAGGACAAAAGACTACTAACTTTAGAAGGTGCAGATATGAGATTTGGGTTTCATGCCTATTTATGGTATGGAAAAGAAAAAAATAGATAGAGACTTTAACAACCATTTTGTAAGAAAATCCTTGTTAAAAAGTTGGAAGAATGTGAAGAAAGCTACTTATAATAAAATACCCTTATGGTGTTCCCCCCAGGAAGCTTTATATGGGCAATGGAAGGATCCAAATCAAGATTGACTACGATATAGTGATTTGTTGACTTGAGATAAACAAAAAGGAGTTAGAATGCTAACCCGTGAAGAACTTAGTCAACAAAATATAGAAATAAATTGGTTTCCATATCTGCAATTAAAAGAGCGATTTAAAATGGATACAAAACTAGAAGGCATCGCAATACAAAGGACATATAATGAAATAGAAACCATAATATTTTTGAAATCCAGACAGAAAATGTCGCTCTTTTTCATATATATTTTTAACAGGAAAATTAGAGGATGAAACAGTGAAGGAATCAATGATAAAATGGGCACAAAATATTCAACATGAAATCCCGCTAGAACATTGGTAAATCGCCTGGAAGAATACAAAAGAATTTACCAGTGCCCAGGACCTAAAAGAAAATTTCATCAAAACGATGTATAGGTACCATCTCACACCTGTTAAAATAGATAAAATGTATCAAACAGGTAATAATAGATGCTGGAAATGTAAGGATAAGGCTGGTACGTTTTATCATACATGGTGGACCTGCCCCATTACAAAAAAACTACTGGATACAGATACATAAAGTTATGACAGAAATATTCAAAATAGCAGTTCCTATGCAACCAGAACTCTATCTATTGAATATGACACATATGTTTGACAAAAAATTTCTGCATCAGAACAAACGAGTGTTGCTATATTTAATAACAACCACAAGAATGCTATTTGCAGGATCTTGGAAATTACCTAATGTACCAAATATAGAACAATGGTTGTTAAAAATAACGGAAATGAAACAATATGATGTTTTTTCATACCATTTAAAGGGAAACAAACTGAGAATATGGAAAAAATATGGCAACCAATTATTGACTATGTAAAAGGATGTGGTAAATAGACATTTAATAATGCTATATATGATCAGAAAGTTCAAAGAAATAAAGGGAGGTAGAGTAATTTTGAGTTTTTAGAAGACAGATGTATACATAAACTAATGAATTATGGAAAACCGTGGAAAATATGTTTTAATTAAGTATTGCTTTCTTTATCATAAATTGAATTTGTAATTAATTATGTTCACTTTTGGATGTAAAGAAATAGCAAGAAAAGGTATACTCAACAGTCTAAAGGGTGAAGATAAGGGAATTTCACATGTTGAAAGGTAGCGTGATGACACTAATCTAGGTATTTGGCGAGGGAAGTCAAAAGGATTAAATTTATTGTTCAGCTTCTGTAATAAGAAATCAAATGTGCATATATACATATGAAAAATGTGGAATATAGAAACATATTTGTAAAATTATACATGTTGCTTTTTTTATTTTTACTTTTTTTAATAAAAATAATTTTTTTAATAAAGAAAATAATGTGGCAGCTGTATCTGATTAACAATATGTGAGATTTGACTCACTGTAAAACAAGATAGCCAGCATGATGTAGAGAATGTACTACAACCCTGGAAACCAAGCTTTGATTCCCTGCTCAGCCATAGAAACTCACTAGGTGATCTTGGGCACATCCCATGCTCTCAGCCCCAGAAAACCCTGTGATAGGTTAGCTTAAGGGTTGCTGTTAAATTGGAAACAACTTGAAGGCACACAACAAAAACAGCAACAAGAAGAAAAACAACGCATTTGTTTTCCTTTTCTTTGTGTTTGGTCATTGGAATTTAAATACACAAGCTTCATTTGCAAGTCTATTGCTGAAGCTTTAAATGGGGAGAAGGAGCAGTTGTAGGAAACATGGATTCCCTTTGACACATAATGGTCTTTAACTATCAAATTTCACTGTTTATCACTCTTTATCATATGGAGGACGGGTTTTTCCTGGGCCCAAACAGAACACAGAATCCCTCAGAATCTAGCAGATATTCCCCCCTCCGGCCATTACAGGATGTGAGGGGCTTTCTCTTTTTTTAAACTAAACTTTTAGGGGAACAACAGAAGTTCCAGCTTGCGTATATCTAGGCTATAGACCACAGAACTAAGGAGTTGCTTGCTTCTGGTTTGAATGTATGGTAGAGAGAGGGAAAAGGATGACTAACATTAAAATAATTAAGGAAATTTAAAATAGTTTCCGGTGAATGTTGACACATGTGTAGAAGGAAGGAGGTGAAATAGAGTAGACTGGAACACTTGCGGGAGGGACTGTGATAGGTGGGGAATGTATACACTCCAACTCTCCTTATTGGCAGGGAAAGTTGCAATTAATCTCCCCTCACCCCGCCCCGTCAGCTGTAATTGGTCTTTTTCTTTTTTGATGGTTTAGTACATCATTGCATACGTGCATATGTGCGTTAAGTCCATACTACCCCCTGGCCCCTCCCATGAGCCCTCCCCTGACCACCAATTCACATTGGTGCGAATGTACGTGTCTGCACCATTGTGAAAGTACAAATTGGATCGATCTGGAAAATTGGAAAACCAATTTCTTCCGGTTTTCAAATAGTGTGCTTTACCACCACATGGGGGCACATTTAGTCGGAATTACATGCGCAACGAAGGTAAATAAACCAAAGCTAGTCCGCACCAACATGCAGAAGACCTCTGTGGCAAGACGCATTGGCCCACCTTAATAACCACATGCAGAAAGGGCCATTGTTATTAATATAAAGACTGGTGAGAAAATCTCTCCAAATATGAACGTTTAGCTCTAGGTGGAAAGAAAGAGATACAGAAGGCTGAAACAACCAGATAAAATCAAGATGTCTGGAAAAAAATGGATAATAATATTCATTTATAACACCCTTTAGACCAAAGGGCAGAACGACATATATAATCAGGGACAAGGACATTAAAACAAAAAAGCACAATACATGGCATGGAAACCCTAAGTCAAGCCTGATTATAAAATGGCAAAGAAAAACAGAAGGATACACCACTACAACAAAACAAAATGAATTGGGTTGGATTTATGAAAAGATGAAGACAAATTGATGTGTGCCTTGCATAAGTCTTTGGAACCAAAGCCCTTGGAACTGTTTTGAAAAGAGTTGGTGGGGAATCAGTATTAGAAGACAGGTTATTATTAGTTTTGTGGAAAAAACTGGGGATTAAACATGAAACGAAACACCAACACACACACAAAAAAGGAAAGCAGTAAAAATAATCTGCAATAATTATGTAAAAGCAAATAACAAAGATAATACAGCCATTCATTATTATGCAACACTAAGCTACATAAAAGTAATAAATATTAACAAACACATAATTAAATGCAATGACGTACTAAACCATGCAAAAAAACAAAAAACAAAGGGCCAATCACAGCCAATGGGGCAGGTGAGGGGAGTAGCAGGAGTGGCCATGGTGGAGGTAGTGTGGATTCATGAACTCTCACTCCTCCAAATCAGAATGGAAAGTACGCAGTAGCTGTGCAGAAGGAAATGAGGGAAAGTCCGCCTTGTTTCAAGCCCAGAAAATCCGGTAAGAAACGGCATGAACCAATTCACCAGCCTCGTGTGGAAAGTGCCAATGACTCCGCTGTTGAACTTCCTTTCCTGTAGAGCAGCGGTTCTCAACCTGTGGGTCGCGACCCCTTTGGGGGTCGAATGACCCTTTCACAGGGGTCACCTAAGACCATCGGAAAATACATATTTCCAATGGTCTTAGGCTCCATTCCCTCCTTGGTGGTGGTGCGCAAGCGCGAGCCACACGCTCGTGTCCTCCTGCCCCCTGTTCAGAAGGGACGGAAATCACTCCGCTTTTCCACTACCGGGAGAACCTCCCATCTGATGGGCCAGCTTGGGGGGGCCGTGGCAGCACGGGGGGTAGGGCTCCTCCTCGCCATGGCCCCTGCCCCACTCATGATGGAGGGGAGCGCTGCGGAAGGGCCGGGGGGCCGCAAGGCGGTGCTTTTCCGGAGGGCGAGCTGTGCCTGGCACAAAAGACAAAGGCGCTGGGATTCCTCCCCCCTGGCCAGGGTCGACACTCTGGAAACTTTTCTCACACTGCCCCCCCCAGCGGAAACGAGAGCGAAGCAGAAGCAGAGCCCGGAGGGGTTCTTGGAGTTTTTTCCCGGGGGAGACATGTGGCTCCTCTTTCCCTCCCTGCCCACCCCCCCCCCGTTCCTGGCCAGTGAGGCGGCCTTTGTCGGGGGGGAGGCATTGTAAATAATAAATAAATAATTTTATGGTTGGGGGTCACCACAACATGAGGAACTGTATTAAAGGGTCGTGGCATTAGGAAGGTTGAGAACCACTGCTGTAGAGGCTGCTGTTTTCTTGGGTTGAAAAACTATTTTACAGTTGGCTGACTCAAATAGCTAATATCACTCTTAGAAACTGCTTCCATTCTGATTTCATTATACTTCTTTATAACCTTATGTAAATTAAGTAATTAAAAATGGGGGCTGGAAAAAAAATCCCTAGGAGGTGTGTTCTTGTTCAGTGGTTGTATCCAGCCTGGAACAAGACCTTATGGTGCTGATGGGTTAGAGAGGTTAGCAGATTCAGGAGAAAGGAAAGGATCGAAATAGTAAACCCTAAGGAGTTCTATGAGAGCCAGCATGGTGTAGAGGTTTGGGCACTGGTCTACGGAGACCAGGGTTCAGTTCCCAGCTGGGCCATGGAAATCCACGGGGTGATCATGGGTGAATCTCAGGCAATTTCCGCACTAGACAGTTATAGCACTATGATTCCACTTTCAATATCCTATGGAATCCTGGGGTTTGCAGTTTTGGGAGGGGCCAGCTATAATGCTATAACACTCTAGTGTGGAAATGGTCTCAGTCACAGAAAACCCCATTATAAGTTTGCCTTAGCATTGCCATAGGTTGGAAATGACTTGAAGGCACACACCACCACCACCAACAACAACAACAAAATACGGCTAGTTGGAAATTGACAAACATAAGGCAGTGAACATTCAGTCCCTGAACTAAGATACTGGAATTGCACTTGTTTCAGAGGCCATGAGGAGGAAGGAAAATAAAATTTTCTCTTTTTCTCTCACCCTCTTGAAATCTTCCCTGCTGTGCAATTATAGCATTAAGTCATTAGTAAGACTCCCCTCCAGATACTTGAATGAAGTCTATGACCCTTTTCGCATGGCGTTCCTTAAGCGAAAGGGCCCAGTGAGCATCATGTAAATGTGAGGAGTGGTCTGTATAACACACTCACATTTAAGCGACGCTCAAGAGTGTGACGCAAACCACTGATGGATTTTTTTATTTTCGGCTTCAAGCCAAAAATGCTGTGCGGTCACGCAATGCCCAGAGGCGTGGAGCGCACTTACCTGCCATGCACAGCCTCCTGAGTCGTGCCGGTCGCACTTCCTGCCTCAGCGCTAGCCTTCAACGCCCAGGCTGCACTGCGGTAGGAAGGGACAGGGTGCTCGCATGACCAGGAAGCTGCTGCGGAGCCCAAGGAGCAAGAATGCAAAAGCTTCTTGCACGAGCGTGGCCCCCGCCTCCGCGGAAAGGTAAGGTGCGAGATAAATGAAGGATGTAAAAAATATTTACAAATTTTGCATCTCGGTGCACCAAGCAAGATTAACTGGAACAGAATAGCAGCCACAATGTAGCAGGCTTAAATCACTCAGGAAGTTCCCTTCTCCCCACCCCAGTCCCCAGCAGGGAAAAATTCTTAACTCCAATCAGTTGCCTACTTACTTCTCTGATTTTTAGCAGTGTTGTTGTTTTTGTTTTTGTTGTCATTATCAAGCCTTCAGAAAGCAACATATATTTAAATCAGGAGAAGAATCAAAGACATGAACTGACAGCCAAAGTAGTTTGCCAAGCAGTGCACTGTCAGAGAAGGGTGGACTTATACCATGTGTTCTTAAATTTTGAGTCTCCTTTGGATTGCTGAAACAAGGATTGGTTTGCCTTGCTTCCCACTTCTATTATGCTCATTTGAATGTGTTTCTCTGTGTGATTGGCCCTTACAAAAGCAAGAGGAAAATCAAAGTCATAGGCCATTTTCTGCACTATACCGTTATAGTGCCATTATTCCACTGTCAACATCTTGTGGAATTCTGGGATGTGCAGTTTACTGAGGCCAAAGAGCTCTCCGGCTGAGAATTCTAAAAGCACCTCCCTAAACTGCAAACCCCACAATTCCACAGGATGTTGAAACTGGAATAATAGCACTCTAATAATGTAGTGCAGAAATTACCATAGTTTGAACTAATATTTCAGGGAAATTTTGCTAGGAGTGCTTACTTCTGTCAAATTTCCCCATTTTTAATGTGAATTTATATAAGCTTATTTTTTTATAAATATGTACAAAGGGTACATGCAGCTTTACATTGCCATCCTACTATTTGCACTTACCACTGAACACTTTTGTGCTTACTTCTGACTGCAAGATTGTGCTATAAATTAGATAAACAGTTGCATCAACAAACTGTTGGGCAGAGCCAAGGTACCTAAAACAGATGCCACCTGATTGGAGTTAAGCTTGGCACCCCATCAAAGTTGGAGGAATTTCTAGATGAGTGGAGGCATGTCTCAGAGCATGAGGATGTGACCTTGCACCTATAGCCTCTTTCTCCCAGATCAGAAACATTATGGCCAGGACCCAAGTATGTAACATCCAATTAAAGAAGCTTCAGGAATTGATTTCACCCTCGATGCAGTTGCCTTCTCATGCACACACCCTACACACTACCTGAGACTTGGCTCTAGCAAGATATTCAGGGCTCTGTGGGCCTGAGGTTGGAGGAATCATTTCTTCCCAGCTCCTATGACAGAACTTCTCTCAATGGGCATATGGGGCTGTAACAGGCGGACAAAGGTATTGCCTCTCCAAATACAATTTCTGCTCCTGCCAGTGAAATTTTCCATCAGTTTCTAGCATTTCTAGCATTGTGGTGTCTTAAAAGTTTCACTGTGCTTTTAGAAATACAGTCAGGTCTCTAAAGAAAATAGTTGTGTAAAGTTACTAAAACAATGTGACCACAGGAAACAGAAGAGTTCTCAATGTGAACTCAATCTTCAGTGCCTTGCTCTCTGAAAAGCTAGGAATTTGGGGACTGATGAATATTTCAGTAAAAGGGACAGAATTCTTATTTGCGTAGCAGCGTCCTGTTTTTGCAGTATCGCACCTTCCTGAATGTACACTCCTTGATATATCCAAATGAATCCTGATTCATGTTTTTTTTTAAGGGTTTATTAGAACAGACGAGTAGCCAATAGCAACCACACGTTGAAAAGTTACTTTTTCAAAACATCACCAGCTGGGATGACAGTGTGATCAATTATAACACAAACAAATGGCCTAACCTTTTTGATAGCTATGTTTGTGATTGGCTAAAGTTATATAACTTGGTTTTATATATATAAGTTATATAAATTAGTGTAGAGTCTGGGAGAAGATTCCTGAGTTAGATAAAATATATGAATCTCATCCTGAGTCCATCATAAGACCTCCAGTTTCTGTGGAGACCTGGGAGTTGCTGTTGGCTGCCTGCCAATAGAAGAAATGTGGGAACATACCCTTCTGTCCCTCATTGGACCTCTAAATTGCTGTGAGAATCCTGGCCTTCTCCCACTAAGAACTGGAAGACTGGTGAGATTCCATAAGTATTACCTTGTCTAGTGCTAGACAGAGTTAGAAATGTTGCTTTGTGAGCTACAGTTCCCAGTATCTCCTAGGAAGCATGACCACTAATCATGCTGTCTGGGAGATTCTCTTATCTGTAGTCCACAACAGAAACACTTCCAAGTTCTAGGAATATTAGGTGTAAATTAGAAATGGTTGATTTTATGTGTAATAATTTGTGGTTTGTTTGCTTTATGGGCAAATAAAGTTTTGAAAGTGATGATGATAGAAGACCTTGATTTTAGTGAGTCTGCTTTTTTTTCCCTAGGGCACACATCAGTGTAACACACTTTATATATTCAACAAAACTTAATACAAAGATCTCAGAGAAAGGCTGGCACACCATTAGGTTGACTTCTCCATATAGATCATCTTCTGCCCTAAGAAAAGTGTTATAAAATCCAGACACATGTGGCATCCTTATCCTGTTACACTGTATTGTATTAATAATGATTCGTCTGATAGATGTTATAGGGGGAAAACATTTCTTGAACATATATAGATTCACTGTGCTAAGTTCCCCAAATTTTAGAATGAGTTCCATTCCTCAATTAGTCAAATGATCAAGGTTTGTACATTAATCATTACCATTTCCCACCACTTTGAATGTGTTCTTTTAGAGATTTACAGTAGACAGAAACAGTTCCTATAATAAACCATTCACTTTTGTTTGTCAAAATCTCAACTCACTGGAAACAAGACCTATAAATATGCTTGTCAGAATTGCCTACAGTCTATGCTGTGGGCCATACCAAAAACTGGTAATATATGAAGTGAAAAGATTTCATTATGAAGTTCTACAGGTGCATATTTATTGGTTATGTCTTTATGTGAAGACATATTGATTCTTGGGGATGGGTGGAGGGGAAGGAGGAGGCACAGAAGAACACACCTTCCTTCCTATCTAGGCAAATCTAAGCCAGAATTGAGTGCTCAACTTCTGGCATACACTACAATAAACAATTCAACAAATGATCTTGCCATACATATGTATGTTTTATAGATAGATAGATATGTATGTGTCTATGTATACATGTACATATACATATATATATATATATATATATATATATGCGTGTGTGTGTGTGTGTGTGTGGCAGGGACATTTGCTGAATGTCTTATTTTTCATTCATATATATATATATATATATATATATATATATTAAAAACAGGATATATATATATATATACACACATATATAGCAATACAAGTAAACTTACCTTCTGAAATACTAAAGTGTAGGGTGAGGCCAGACTGGCTGGACTTGAATATCTTGCCACAAAGCCATGCTGACGATGTGCATATTTCTGCTATATTATAACCATAATCTCTTGTATGAATATTGTCTGTATGATCAGATCTAAACATATGTGGGAGGAGAGGACAAACATGCAGAGTGTTTTGAAAGATTTATCACCAAAATAGATTAGACAACAGCATTTCCTACTGGAAAGCTGAGACAGAAGGACTGTCTCCAACTCCAACATTATAAAAAGAAAATTATCATACTTTTTTGGAAAAATTAAATACAGTTTACATTGATATTAACAGAATATTAGATGTTGCTTATATTAAGAAATATCTTTAATGCAATCATGTCTATCATAAGAAATATCCTCGACACCATTGAATTTATCATTTTGTTTATCTATTACTGTTTCGAGGCACTCATTTTAATGTTCTTTTGTTTGAGAAAAAATGTGGCTGGGAGAATAGTGCTTGTCACTGGATCAGCAAATGGAATTGGAAGAGAAATTGCATTAAATTTTGCACGTCTTGGTTCCATTCTTGTTCTCTGGGACATCGATGAAGAAGGGAACAAAAAAACAGAAGAGCTTGTCAGAGAAAATGGAGCTTTGGCTGTTCATACTTACAAGTGTGACTTGCGCAAAAGGGAAGAAATCTATGCAGTGGCAGATCAGGTAAATATGTGGTTCTTTTTTTACAGTTCAGAAATGTCATGTCTAATTGTTGTTCTTTTAAGCAAGAGTCTGGCAAATTAAACTGTGAAAATTATCTGACTATTCTGTAAGCCAAGGAAAGCCTACAAGTAGAAAGAACACTTGGATTTAACCAATTTAGGATACAATCATAATAACAAAAGCTTGTGGGGGAGTATTTCATTCATTTCATATTTTGATAATAATTTATCAGATGTGCACTTTCCAGTAACATAAGTGGATTTAGAATACAGGCATCCTTCACTATATGAAAGTTGTGGAATATAAAAATTGCAATGCTCTTCCAAAACCCCAAAACTGTTTGCAACAATGAATACAATAGAGTAAGATAAATAAAGAGTTATTTGCCCCTTGGCAGATTTCCAGCCCCACAGCTGGTTGTACTCTCTGTGTTTCCCTTCATTTATGAAAAACAGTTTAAATGTTATAGTTTTCAAAATTTAATAAGAAATGCGAACATTTTGGAAAGTGCACCCATCTTTACTACATGCTGTTTCCTCCTACAAAGTCTTAAGTCTTTTCTCTCTCTCTCTCTCTCTCTCATAAAAAATCTCTATTGAAAAAAACAGATCTGAAATTCAGTTAGCGAAACAAAGTCCGCAAGTAAATTAACACCCTTGCAAAATGATTATATCATGTAATGTATATGTGCATATATAGCGTGGCATCCAAAATCAATGCTGTTTCATCCAAATGTATAATCCCTTATAAAATGTGAATTCTAAATGGAGGAGATGCAGTAGGTCAAGTACTTGATCTTGATATGACTAAAAAATGGTAGAAGAGGTCTTCTGTGTATAAATTAATTTTTTATACAATCAAGTACAGGAGTGGGAAACATCCAGGGGTTCTGGGACCAAATGTGCTGCTTCCACCTGACCCCAGAAAAAAACTTATAGGGGACCTAAAAATTACTTTCAGGGCCCAGTGCTACCCCTTGCCCACCCCTGCTGTAGGCTGTGTTAACAATAAAGGATAAACACTGGAACCCACATCAAAATAGATACAATAAGTAGTCACCTGGACTAAAAGACAATTGAAAATACAGTATGTGTATAAGCTTGTGTATATCCTATCGTTACATATAATTACATATGGATAACAATCACAATGTTGTGAAACAGAGTTATTACTGTTCATGTGTATTTACACACAATAAATTGCTCTAATTAGCAGAGGATGTAATATTTTCAATTTTTTTCCAATGCTATTAACATATGGTAACTAAGTTACAAGAACTGTAATCACAGACAAAAATGATAACAGTAAACAAATTATGCAAAACAGTCAATGTAACTTTCACTTATTCCCTTCATTCACCAATTGTTTAGACTGCAGTCACAAGAAACATCCAAAGAGCAAGTTTCCAAGCTCATTATCAGGTTATGCTTGCAAAGAATGTGCTGCTACTCAGTTTAGAGTCTCATTGTCCATAAATGTTCATAAACAAAACAAGCAGTCCCAATAAACATACAGAGAGTCAGTTGCTGTCCAGTATACAGTCTCATTATCAGGTAATGTTTGTGGTCAAATGTAAAAGCAAGCAAAGAGTACTGTATATACCTGATTAGTGTCATAGGCAATAGGCATTCATAAACAAATACAAGACAAATAGCCTGGTAATATCAAATTCCATGACAATTTATTCAGTTGTTATTAACACTTCTACTTTACTCAAAAAGCATGTAATAAAATATCTGTGGAAGATGAATCGGGCAATGTTATTAATGCAAAATTAATGAATATAATAGTTACTTTTACAAAACAGTAACATACATTTAAAGCAATGTCTTTCAAATGCTGTATGAGTATAGTGTCAACTGAGAACTTAAATACTCAAAGTACTGAGGTAGTAACAAATGCAAAAATTTTGGAAAGTGCACCTGTCATTACTACATCCTGTTTCCTCCTACAAAGTCTTAAGTCTTTCTTCTTTCTCTCTGTCTCTCTGTCCCATAATAAATCTTTATTGAAAAAGCAGAAATGAAAGTCTGCAAGTAAACTAAAATCCTTGCAAAATGTTCATATCATGTATAGTATATACGCATATGTAGCTGGGCATCCAAAGTCATTGTCTGTTTTATCCAAACGTACAATTCCTTACAAAACATGAACAGAGGAGATGCAGTAAGTCAAGTACTTAATCTGGGTATGACTGGCAAATTACACAAGAGTTTTTCAGTGTTTAATAAATTAACTTTTTATGCAATCAATTCCAGGAGTGGACAACATCCAGAGGTTTTGAGGCTAAATGTGCTGCTTCCACAGCACCCCAGAAAAAACTTATAAGGGACCTAAAGTTACTTTCAGGGCCTGGTGCTACCCTTTCCCCACCCCTGCTGTAGGCTGTGTTAACAAATCAGGGTGAATATTGGATATGAACAACTCAAGCTTTCCTTTTTATTTTTGTAGGTTAAAAAGGAAGTGGGTGATGTAGAAATTCTAATCAACAATGCGGGTGTCCTGAAAGGAAAGACTTTCCTTAATCTTCCTGACTCTGATATGAAAGAAACACTGGAAGTGAACACTAATGCTCATTTCTGGGTAACCCTTTTTCTCCTTTCATACAAAACTATATGGAATTCTTTCACAAATGAATACATGGTTTGAATTTAGGTGTATTTGAGAAATCAAGGTGTCATTAGGGTGAGAAAGTTAATGTCCATATTCCTTAGCACTGTGGCATTAATGAATTTATACCAATTTTCTTCATATTTCTCCTAGTGTTCAGTCCTTTCTCTTCTTTCCTCCCTAAATTTCTTAATGTAGAGTTAAGTTGATTTAAACATACTGAAATCAATATGTTCAAAAAGTTTGATATTTTCTTTAAATAACTTAATCATTCAAATCTAGAATCTTAAAAATTGTAATTTTATTTTATATCATTATAGTGCTACAAACCTCATTATCATTAATTCTAATAGTAGTTTGATTGTAGCTAGTTGTCCTAGCCATTATTAACACACCAATACCATGCTTCCATTTTCTACTAGATATAGATACAGATAAATGTAGATATATATGATATAGATAGCTTTAGTAGAGGGTTAAAAGTGGTGCAGTGGATTGACTATTGAACTAGGCCTCTGAGAGGGCAAAATTCAAATCCCCTTTCGGTCATGGAAGCCCATGGGGTGACCTTGGTCAAACCACACTTTCTAACCCTAAGAGGAAAATAATGGTACACCTCCTCTGAATAACCCTTGCCAAGAAAACTCTATGATAGCATCACCAAAAGTTGGAGTCTGACTCAAGCATGGTTCCTCCAATACATATTTTTAGAAGATTGAAGGTCCATTGTCTTGTACTTGTTGGTTTGTCTCTGTTTGCATTTTCTTGAGTTTGCCATACTGGTCACCTAGGCTCCCAAGGTTACAAATCTCACTCTGATCCAATAGTCAAAACAACATCTATATCCCCCTTAAGTATTACTTAAGTCTTGGTCTATCAGAAAATTTAGAACATGTTGCAGCTTTTCACAAATGTTTATTCCCGTAACACAGCTAACACACTGTCCTCAGTGGCATAGTTTACATAGTCCTTGAATAGACTAGGACACTTTTGTGTATTAAGACATATTTGATTAGACCTCATCTGGAATATTGTGTCCAGTTCTGGGCACCTCATTTCAAGAACGATATTGACAAGCTGGAACTTGTCCAGGGGAGGGCAACCAAAATGGTCTAGGGGACCACAATGACTATGAGGCTAGTGCATCGCATCTTGGACATTTAAGGAAGTAATCAGGATTTGGGATCCCAAGGCTTGGTACGTTTGCCCTCTTCCTGTACAAGGTTGTAGCAGCAGAGTGATGGAACCCAAAATGGCTTTTCCTAGAGGCCGTAGAGACATTGGGTAAAGTGTCAAGTTCCTAGTTCATCAAGATGTCAGGAAATTTATTAATTTATTTATTCATTCATTCATTCCATTATTATCCTACCTTCTTCCTAACAGTGGGACTTGAGGCAGCTAACATGAAAACAATACAAATTAAAACATACATCCAAGTATAACAAGTAGAAATGTAAAATTTAAAAAAACAATTAAACAATGTAAAGATTTAAGAACATAAAACAATAAAACTATTAAGAACATTAAAATACATAAGGTACAATCTGAGGAACATAATAGTTCTCAAGAGCAATTCAACAGGGTTAGAGCCCTCTTTGAACACACGCACACACCCAAAAAATCCACCTGTGTTTTCTCACTGCAATGGTCTGTCCTGCTTGATATCCCACAAGACCAACATGAAACAGCAGGATGTAACAAGTCAGGCAGCCATGTGACCAGATAGGTGATTCCTTCCCTATCACATTCACACCACAACCTTGCAATGACAAATTTGGGAAAACCTAATTATGGTCATTATTGTCAATTAATCATTGTCAATTAATTCCTTTCACTGCATTTTTTCAGACGATCATGATGTTCAATGCCCATCAGTTGGTTAAATAATGAATTGCAAGTAATGTACTACTTTTTTATATATGACTTCCTAGTTCTGGGTAAACAGGCTTTTTAAAAAACCTGAGCAAGTATGCCAGCATATGTCCTTAAACTGTAATGTTTCCTCTCGTGACTCTGATGAAGCAAATAAAGGATTCGCATGAAACATGCCTATTATTAACTATGATTTACCAAATGTGTCACAGACTTGCAAAGCCTTCCTTCCAGCCATGATTGCCTGCAACCAAGGTCATCTGGTTACTACTGCTTCTGTAGCAGCACTAGCAGGGAGCAATAAATTAACAGGTCAGTAAGCTACATATCTGTTCTTTATCTGTCCTATCAAAGCATAGACTCAGGGATAACTAGCATAATTGGAAGTGAATCAGTGCAAATCAAAGCATATTACTTTGGGAAAGAATTAAGGAAACATGCAGCTATGTTGATGAGAACAGTGTTGTGCAGTGATTTGAATGTTGGACTAGAACCCTAGCAGAACTCGGTTTGAATCCCCATCCAGCCATGGAAACACACTGGGTGACCTTGAACAAGTCACTCTCTCTTAGCCTCAGAGGAGGGAAATGACAAACCCCCTCTGAACAAATCTTGGTAACTTTTTCCTTTCAAAAGCGTTTTAGCTTAAATATCTGGTCATATACAGCATATGCCCCAAACAGAATACATTTTCACATCTGTCTTAATTGGGACCAGCCTTTGAAAATAATGTGGCAGCTGTATCTAAGTAACAATGTATGAAATTTGACCCACAGTAAAATAAGAAAATGTATTTAGGAAAGAAAAAAAAAGTAATGATCTAGAAATGGAAAAACAAGCATGCTGTTATTTTTGTCCAGCTAGTATGCTATGATTTTTGTCTTTTCCCATGTAAATCATGTTTTCAAGTGACAGAGTGCAAGTTGCACAGAAGAACATTCAAATGTGAAGCACTTCTATCTGCACATGAAAAATTATGCCATACGTTATTCCTTAATGTTAGAACAAGCCCTCGACCATGCAACCTGACTTTTCATTCTGACATTCTATGTCCTACCAGTGGCACTCAAACTTTCAGCCAGAACAAGAAAATAGAACTCATCCACAATTGTTCTCAGATTCTTTTGCACAGGTTATATAAGATCCATGCATAGAGGTATCCCTTAACCATTAGCCAGTATAGTCAGTCTCATTCATTACAAGGACTTCTGGAAGTTCACAAGATATCAATTAGATATAGTAACAATTCAGCAGTTGTTGCATTCAGTCATAAGTATCTAATTGTTGAAATTGTTTAAATCTGGATTTGAAGACAATGTTTTAAGAAAAAGCTATGTGACTCTATATTTTCATATTACTTCTGTAAGTATTTTATCCAGAATATAGTGCATTTCATCCTTTTGTCTTTTGTCATTTTTCAGATTATTGTGCAAGTAAATCTGCAGCTTTTGGGTTTTTGGAATCTCTCGCTTTTGAAATGAGAGCAGCAGGAAAGAAAGGCATTAAAACCACCATTATCTGTCCTTATTATGTGGACACAGAATTGGTTACTGGGGTCAAAACAACGTAAGAATTGTATTTCAAGTAACTTACTTTCATGGAACTTTACATACATTTCAATAGCTAAGCACAGAATTTGAACACATAGGACTTGTAAGATCTGAATTTCTAAAGTGATTTTCCATGTGACATGAGAAGCTCCTGCTCAAGCAATGAAAGTCAAACCCACATGAGTACATGGAACCCCAGTGGGTTTGGACTTTGACTTTCAAATTTTCAGGTGACATAGAATTGGAAGTGAGGAAGCTAATCTTGTCCAGAGGACAAAATCACAATTCAGAATGATCTTGACAGAATGGAGAGCTGAGCCTAAACTAACTAAATGTCAACAGAGTTAAATGTAAGGTACTACATCTAGGAGGGAAAACTGAAATGCATGAAAGCAGTCTATGTGAAAAGGATCTAGACATCCCAGTAAACCACAGGCTAAATGTGAGCCAACAGTGTGATGTAGCAAAAAAGCCCATGTAGCAAAAAAGCCCAGTTCTAGACTATATTAACAGGAGTACAGTGTCTTGGTCAAGGGAAGTATAGTAGCAGTGCTACTCTACTCTGCTCTGGTCAGACCTCACATGGAACCACTCAAAACAATTCAAGAAGGATATTGACAAGCTAGAACATGCCCAGAGAAGGGAGACCAAAGTGATCAAATCTTATGAGAAACAACTTAAGGAGATGGATATATTTAGCTTTAAGAAAGGAATGCTTTCAGGTGAGATAATCGCCATCTTTAACCATCTGAAGAGCTGTCATGTAGGAGATGGAGAGAGCTTGTTTTCCGCTGTTGCAGAGACAAGACTGAGTGTGAGTGGATTCAAGTTACTAGATAGATATTCCAGCTAAACTTTAGGAAAACCTTCTTTGTTGTAGGAACTGTTTGACAGCAATATAGACTGCCTTGAAGGGTGGTGGAGTCTCCTTCTTTGTAGGTTGTTAAACAGAGGTTATGGTAGCATCCTTCAGAAGTGGTACTGTATTCCTGCATATCAGGGCCCTCGTGGCCCCCTGCCACTCTGAGATTCTATGAACAAGGAGCTCCTTGCTGAATTGTGTGATTTCTTAGAAATAGGAATTTTTTTCAGCTTATTGAGTCACCTTTTGTAATATCTTCCTCCAGCCGGCCGTTTCTGTTTCCTATCTTGGATGTAGGCTATGTTGGCAAGAAGATTATGGATGGTATTCTGAAAGAGAAGCTTTATGTTGTCATACCACCGTATGCTCGACTTATTCTTCTTAAAATGTAAGAATCTCTCCCTCTTGTCACTTATAAATTTTGTATTCAAATATTCAGAAGTAGTATTATACTACTGTACTATTGTATTATTGTAACAGGCACAATTGGAACTGGGATACAGCTTTTGACATTTGCTAAATGAATCTTTGAGCACAGGGTCCTGAATGTCCTAAGCATCTCCAAACTGAAAGGAAGAAGATTCTTCCACATTTTGAAATACAGGCTGAGTATGCCTAATTTTAAGTGGTTGAAACCAGATATGTTTCAGAATTATTATTATTTTTTGAATTTCTGAATATTTGAGTATACATAATGAGGCTAAATACCATTCTTTCAATGTGGTGTCTGTTCTTTCATCAGTTCATGCCTTGCCTTCTTCTTGTAGGATGCAGAAGGGAATTACAGAAGCTATCTTTTTCCTTTTCCATTTGCTTTGGACCACATGCATGTGTGCTACTTGCAACATCTCTGAATCAGCTTGGTAATTTTTTCTCCCTTCTTAGCTCACTTTGCAAGTGGTGCACATGCAGTCCCAAGCAAGATGGGGCCAGGAAGGGGCCAAGCCAACTAAGAGACTTTACAAGCAGCGCGCACATTCCTAAAGGAGGCTATAAAATTCCTTCATACTCCCCACTGGGTTCCACTTTTCAAAAATTTTGGATTTTGGAGCATCTCGGATTTTTGGATAAGGGATACCTAACCTGTAGTCCATTTTCAATAACATAGACATAAAGAATGGATTGTAAATATTTAGAAAAGAAGGACAGATACAGATGATATTCTAATCATATTTTTTTGCAGAGGTTCTCTCCTCCGCCCCACCCCCCACAAAGTAGTGAAAGATATATTGTCTATCATACAATAGGCTTTTCCTTGCCTATTGCTCTTCCATTTGTCATCCTGTGCTTTGTGTTTGGTCATTGGAATGAAAAAAAATGCTAGTTTCCTTTGCAAGTCTACTTGCTGAAGCTTTAAAAGGGAACAAGGGGCAATTGTAGGAAATGTGGATTTCCTCTGGCATCTAATTTACCAATTAGTTGTCAGATTTCAGATAGCATTTTGAGATCATCTCTTTATATGCAATACAGGCTTTTCCTGGGCCCAAAGTGGGCAGGGACTCCTTCAGAACCTGGCAGATATGCTCCCTGGGATGTGAAGGGCTTTCTCAGTATTTTTGTTTTTACTAAAAATTTAGAGAAACAACAGGAGGTCCAGCTGGTCTATATCCAGGGTGCAACCCACAGAACATGCAGGAGTTGTTTGTTTCTGCCCTGGATGTATGGTAGAGAAAGGGTAGCCAGCATTAAAATAATTAGGGACATTTGAAATATTTTCAGGTAAAGGTTGGCACATGTGAGCAAAATAAAATAGAGTGGAATGCTGCGATCTTTGAAAGGTGGGGAATGTACACTCTCCAACTATCCTCTTTGACAGGGAAAGTTCCAAATAATCTTCTTTCTTTCTTTCTATTTTAACACTTGCTCTTAAAATATACCAGTTCCCAACTCTTCCTTCCACTTACTTCCTTTGTCCACAGCTTACTTCAGATGCTGCAAACTGAATTCAAAGTACAACAGTAGTTTGTACTCAGTTAATTTAGCAAGGGACAGAGGAGAACAGAAACAGAACCTTGCCCGTCCCAGTAGGCTCAGGCAAAAGGATACTACTGCAGCAACCTCTGCCATCTTCTTTGCTCTTCATTATTAAGTTTTGCCGTCTTCACCATAGTCTAATGTCACTTGGGACCTTGCCACACTACACCGTTACAGTACTATTATTCCAGTTTCAGCATCCTGTGGAATTCTGGGGTTTGTAGTTTACTGAGGCCAAAGAGCTCTTTGGGTGAGAATTCTAAATGCCCTTCTCTAAACTGCAAGCTCCAAGATTCCAGAGGATGTTGAAAGTGGAATACAGTTCTCCTTCCACATCCACGGGTTTCACTTCCATGGATTTGATTACTTGCAGAAGTGCTTGCTGCCCCCCATTCTCCCCCTCACACTCTGGGCCCTCCACGTGGCAGGAGTGTGCAGGGCACCCAGGGTCTGGGCTCATGCAGGTTGCCCAAAGCAAGATCATGCAGGGCCAGCGATCCCCGCATCCATGCACACCCTGGGGCCTTAGCTTGCACAGGTGCCCAAGAGCGGGCCTGCAAGATCATGCAGTGCCGCGGGTCCTGCACTCACATGGGTAGTGAGAAGTGGGCCCACACATTCATGCAGGGCCTGTGATCGGTGCATTCCTGCATGCCCCGGGGCCTGCACTCTCATGGGCAGCAGGAAAAGGATCTGCAGGTTTGTGCAGGGCGATCACCGCGTCCTTGCATGCTCCAGGGCCCATGCTCATGCTGGTGTTGGGGAGTGGTTCAGAGGTTCATGCAGGGCTGGTGATCATCACATCCCTGCATGCCCTGGGGCCTGCACTCACACAGGCAGTGGGGGGCAGACCTGCAGGTTCATGCAGGGCTGGCAATTGCTGCATCCTTGCACACACAGGCACCCAAAAACAGGCCTGCACAATCATTCAGGGCCGGTGATCGCTGCATCCCTGCACATCCTGGGGCCTCGGTTCCCATGGGCACCCTGAAGCAGGCCAGCAGGGGCTGCAGGGCCAGCAATTGCTGCCTCCTGCTGACCTTGTGCCTGCGCACTCTGGAGGAGGCCCATAGGATCGTGCAGGGCCAGGATTGCAGCCTCCCTATATGCCCCAGGGCCTTCCACGTCCCCTACAGTGGGTAGGATCGTGGAGGGAAGGCACCGGACTATTTGTGGTTTTTTGACATTCGCAAGCATTCTCTATCCCTATCCCTTGCAAATATGAAGGGCCTACTGTAATAGCACTATAACAATATAAGCCTTTTTCACACACCAGTCCTGTTGCGAAATGGCCTTGGGAGCATCACACAATTGTGTGGACCGTTCCACATGATGTCCTCACAAACACACGATGCTCCTGAGGCCATTAGGGAGCAATCGCTCATTATATCATTTTCGGCTCATTGCCAAAAATGATGCACGATTGCGCATCCCTCCCGTGCCCCACATGCACTTACCTTGTGTGTGGAGGCTCCAGATGTGCGGCCATCATGCTTCCTCCCCCACCTCAGCCTGGGAAAGTACCGGGCAGCACTGCAGAAGGAAGGGGCAGAACGCTCACACTTCCTTCTGGCCAGCACAGAGCTGGTGCAGAGGGGAAGCAGAGGGGATGCGAATGCCTCCTGGACAGGGCTTTTCACGCAATCTCCATGGGACGCCACAACACCAGGTAAGGCGCAAAATGGGGCCATAATGTGGAAACAGCCTTGGACTGCTCTTTCTTTCAAACTTAATTCCTTTAAGTAATTTTTGGCCTTGATCCTCCCCGTCAATAACTACTTCATTCCACAATCTACCTGAAGTTGATTTTCAGATGTTACGTGGCATAAGGTGGCCCTGAGAGTGGGGTTACCTGCCACCACATGAAAGTAGCAGGAAAAAAAATTCTGATAAAAGAAGAAGTGGAAGATGTTTAAAAAAAGAATAATCTGACTATGCTACTGTGTCTTACTCCTATAAATATAAGTCCCTCACCTAGTGAAGTTATTTGAAATTCTTCAGCTCATCTTCTCATATGCAAAAAGTACTTCTTTACTACCATAGCCTGAGACCGGGCAGGAAAAGGGAAGGTGGAGGACTTCGTTACTAGAACTAAGAATAAAGGCTTCCCCACCCGCAGCATTAACCTAACATCCTACATTGTTTTCTCTCCAGATTTCTTCCTAGGAAAGTGGTTTTCCTTGTTGCAGAATATTTTGGACTCTTCAATAATTTAGATAACTTCAAGGGTCAAGTTAAAAGAGGAAATAAAAAAGAAGACTAAATGAGAATTCTTCCTCTTGATAATAGGTAGGCTTGATACTTTGGTGATCTGCTGTTATATTTATTTGTTTAGGACTTTTCTTTGTTTATTGTATATCCTACAGATGCACGGCATTAAAAGTTATATACTCTGTTCAAGCAAGCAAATGAACCCATAAATGAACTCAAGCCTTGTACATTAAGTAATTGGAAGAAATTTTGCTTAATTTTTTTCCCCACACAACTTGAGATTTTTCTTCTTTTTGCAATGATTGCTTTTCTTAAATGAAATGTTTCATTCACAGATAGCACTTTTAAAAAAGGGATGCCAAACATTTTTCATCCCGAATATGCATCAGGAAGAGGCTTTCTTTGTGTGGGGAAGCAGCTATGTTCCATTAGGAGTCAATTTGAATGGGATAAGAGCAATTAGGTATGAGAGAAAGAAAAAAAATGTATTAACTGCTCTTTCATACTTTAGTTATAGCACTAGGGTGATACCTTAACTGCCATGATTCCATCCTGTGGAATCCTAGAGTTCAGGGAGAGGTTTTAGTTTTCTCCCAATTGTAAAGACATACCAAAATCAGGATCATCCATGTCATCATATTTCCCAGTTCTATATATGGATGTGAAAGCTGGACAGTAAGAAAGCCGACTGGAAAAAAAAATCAGCCCATTTGTGTTGTTGCAGGAGAATTCTACTTCCAAAATGTACAAATGAATAGCTCCCAGAGCAAATCACGATGCAGCTCTCCCTAGAAGCCAAAATGACCAAACTGAGGCTATAATGCTTTTTCCGTAACATGAGATGACATCACTCAGAGGAAAAGACTATTATGTTTGGCAAAGTGGACTATTATGTTTGGCAAAGGTAGTAGGAAAAGACTACCTGGTAAGTAGTAGGAATACCTGGTAGTAGGTTATAGGAAAAGACTTAGTACTGACTATAATGTACCTACTACTATAGTAAGCAGTAGGAAAAGAGGAAGACTGCATTAGAAATGGATGGGCTCAATCAAGAAAGCCATAACCCTGAGTCTGCTGGTCCTGAGCGGGGTTGTTGGCAAGTTGTCTTTTAGGCCTGTCATTCATAGAGCAGCCATAAGTCAAAGCCATCAGCAGTTAATGACAAAAATACTTAGAATTCTCAAACAAAGAGCTGATAATCGTATAGTATGAAAAGACACTTCTTTCCATCAATTTCACAAAAGGTGGTTTGAACAAAACAAAACAAAAAACCCTTTTTAATACAAAATCCTAAATATTTTTTGCAAAAATTTTTGTATTTTGCCAACATCCACTATATTCTATGCAAAATCTCTTTCATGAAAGGATCACTAAAAAGTCCCAAACTGTGAAAAAAAATGTGGGGAAAACTGGATTTCAGAGACATATTTGATTTTTTTTTTAAATTATTGGGTACAAGAATGAAGTAAGTGAAGATTTCCATCTATACAGTTATGGCTGAAATGTGATTCTGTGGCTGTATACTCAGAAGTAAATATGTTTACCCATTTTACATGCCATCTCAAGCAATAATCAAGAGTTATGTAACAAAGATACAGGAGAAGCACTATACTTTTTCCCTCGTAATTAAGCTCCAAACAAAAAAATGTTTTTGTTTAGCTACCAATTTATATTTCCACCTTTTTCCCAATCTCAGACATAGGCCCTTTCCGCATGAGGCACATGAAGCAGTTCATCCTGTTTCTTACCATGTCTTATCAGATCCATATAATGCGGGCTTTCCCTCATTTGCTTCTGCATAGCTCCTCTGTACGTTTAGTTTTGATTCGGAGGAGAACGAGTTCATGCATCTGCACTACTTCAGCAGTGCCCACTCCCACTACTCCCCTCACCCAGCCCGGCGGCTGTGATTGGCTTTTTTTCTCTTTTGGGTTGGTACATCTGTATGTAGCTATGTAGGTACATATTTGCCACTGTATAAGAGGCACTCCCCACACCAAATGCCTTCTGAAAATGGGGTGCAAATATGGTAACTCTCCCACCCAGGCAGATAACCTGGGACAGCAAAGTTGGGAGAGAGATTTCGCTCCCGTGCTCATCTCCACCCTGCCGCCGACACAATCCTGCCCCAGAGAGGAATGGGGGGAGGAATTTCTTACACAAATGCACACACTCGCTCCCTCCCTTCCTCCCTCCCCTTCCAACCTCAGCAGGAAAGTTTCCTCGTGAAGAGAGAGGAATGGGGGAAGGAGCTTCTTACACACACACACACACAGCCTGCCTGGGCAGGGAGGTTCCCCCCACATAAGCAGATAGGACAGGAACCAGGAACAGAGTATTAAAATATTTTTTCCTAAATAATATAGTCCGAAAATAGGATGCTCTTATAGGGCAGTGTGTCTAATTCCGGTAAGTACAGTAAAACATTTGCAAAATAGAAAACAGCCCTCTCCTTTTAGCATGCCTCTGCTGTGTTTTGTCCGGTTACTCCATTTTCTAAAGTTTGCTGAACAAAACAAAAAATGGCGCGTGTCTGTTCTTTGGTGGGAGGGGACAGCTGGAGAAGGTGAGTATGCCCACAGCCCACCCTCCACTGCCCACCAATTTGCACTGGTGCAAATGTGCGTATCTGCACCACTGCAAAAGTCTGAACCTGCTCAGTCTTAAAAATTGTTTTGGATTTTTTCCGGTTTTCAAATTGCGCACTTTCCCACCACATGAGGGCGCATTAACTCAGGATTAGGTGTGGAACGATGGTAAATAAAGTGAACCTAGTTCTCTCTCACATGCAGAACAGCTCCATGCCAAAACATATTGACCCATGTTAATAACCCCATGTGGAAAGGGCCTTAGCTCAACTCACAGTATAAACTAAAACAGAGAATCACATAGCAGGCCAGATGTGAAGTTCCCTATACCTGTATAAACCCATGGGTTTGTATTATATGCATAAAGAAAAAGGAGCCTTGCAAAACATGGGGCTTCTATAGTTTGTTTTTCTTCCTCAAGGAAATAAAAAGAAGAAATAAACTAGGATTCAGTTTCAGTTTCCTGGCTTGTCATCACATGTAGAAATAGAAGTCATGGTTTAGTATAAATTCATGTCTATTTCTGAGAAAGCTACCTGCGAAGTATAGATGTGTACAGATATCTTGTTTACCAAACTAATATTTATTTTAAACCATGATTCCTGGTTCACACATAGCAAAGCAATATATCTGTTAAAGCCAAACAGAATCCTTGTTTATTCCTTCACCCAAACATGTAAGAGGAGACAAGCATAGACTCTTTTATTATTCAATAGATATACATCCTTGCTTTCCAAAAGCACTTTTATTATACAGTTCTATTCAAACACTAACTCAGTCACAGTATATTTTATTCTGAGTACAAAATTTTAGCAGAATATTCTCACTGCACTCCTAGCTCCAGACCTGATTCCTGCCCAAAAAATCTTGAGCCCTTTCACATACCCAATTGCAGCAATATAATCCTACTTTAAATGTCATGGTTCTGTCTCATTGAATCCTGCAATTTGCGGTTTAATGGGGCAGAGGACTTAGATTCTCATCCAGAGAACTCCAGTGCCTCACCAAACCATGAAGCCCAGGATTCCATGGGATGTAGCCTTGATAGTAAAAGTGGGATTGTAGTGCTATAATGGTAAGGAGTGAAAGGGGCTGGTGATCTCTGCCATTTATTTTCTTAAAGCTTTGCAACCTTGGCCTTCTCTATTGACCATGGACCATCTGTCAAGTGTTGCATCTCCTAGAATCTAAGAGAAGAACTACTTGCCAAGTTGCACTTCCACCTAAAGGAAAGATACAAAGGATGTTTATGATTATTCTTTGAAAGGAAAATCTTCAGGGCCAGTTGGCACAATAATTCTGAGTCACCTTAACTAAGATATAGTATATTTTTAATTACTGCTTTCTCATAATCATGGGATTACATACAGCATCCATTTTTAGCCTTATGAAAAATTATATTCTGTGAGAAATTATGGAAATAGCCATTTTGGCTTTTATGTGAGTGATGGTAGTGAACTTCCTCCTTATTGGAACTTTAGTCTGTGCATACAGTTTGGATTTTAAAGAGATATCCAAGGTACTGGGCCTAATTGGGATTGAGGTTCAGCACTTTGAGTAATTCTTTTACAATTTGAATTAGAGCAGATTCACTGCTCCACAAACATGGAAGCTACAACCCACCACTGAAGAAGGAAGACACAAGATGATAATAATAATTTCATCATTCAAATGCCCTTGGAAGGGTTTCCTACAGATATTTAAAGGGCTTCTTAAGTAGGCTATAAAGAGGATATAGAAGATAACATATAAAGAGATACATAAACATCATGGAATGGAAAACATATTATACTTCCTCATTACATATAGCCTGTACATGCCTAACTAAATGAAAAGTCTGCAGAATTTTCTAATCTGGTAAATACTGCTATCACTTGCTACCAACTGAAAATACACCAATAGAATTTTCTTCATATGTAAATGATGAAACAGTCCAATAACGCAATGGCAACAGGACAAGGCTGGAAGAGAAGGATATGCCTGAAAAAAATCTAGATTTTCTTCTTCTTCTTCTTTTTTTATAAGTGGAAGAAATTCCATTTCTTCAGTGATGCCTCACAGGTTTTAATTTTTAACCATCTTTTTTCAATATTTAGAGTGTATACTCTCTTTAGGAAAAACCAGCTAATCATGGAGCTAAAACAGGTTAGGGACTTCTCAGAACATGACAAATAATCCCCCATAGCCATTAGAAGCTGTAAGACACTTTCTAAGTATTTTTATTCATTATAGGTTTGGGGGAGAAAAGGGAAGGTAACAGCGTAAGTCCAAGGGAGGAGAGGATGGCTCTCAGACCTTGAAGAAGTTATTCACTTCTGCTTTAGATGTATGAGGGAGAGAATGTAGCTGGCATTATATGAAAAAATAATTAGGAATGTTCGCGACATCCCTGTTTTCAGGTGAATTTTGACACACTCCTAGAAGGAAAGGGACTTATTAAAGTGGACTGGAACCCTATGTGTGATTGCTTTCAAATATGAGCACAGTTTGGGACTTCTTTTTCTTTTTCCCTCCTTTAAGCAATTTTTGGCTGAGAGTTTCCCACAGTGGCCTTGATCTTCTTACTTCAGTAGCTATCTCATCCTACAATGCATATGTGTTTCCTGTTCAAATGAACTGTGGCATAAGATGGTCCTGACAGAAAATGACACCTACACCCACACCAGAAAGGAAGCAGCAGGAAAGACATGTTATTTAAAGCCAAACAAGGACTGGGGAAGTTTTAAAGGGCTGAAATATGCTATTACCTCTAGCTACTTTTTTTTTAAAAAAAGTTTGAAGCAAGAAAAGGAGAGAAAAGTTTTAAAAGGAACAGCTGGATTATCCTAATGGTTCTTGCTGCTTAAAAAAAATTAAGTCCCTCATTCCAGGAAGATATCTGAAATTCTCCAGCTCATCCTTTAAAATGCAAAAGTAGTTCCTAACTTTCACAGCCAGAGATAGAGGATGTGGTGAAGAACTTCCTGGCCAGCTCCAAAAATAAAAAAAAAAAATTCAGAGTTAATCAGAAATATTGTATTGTTTTCTCCACAGATTTCTTCCAACAAAAGTGGTTTTCCTTCTTATAGAGCATTCTGCACTCTTGAGTAATTAATTCAGAGGTCATCTTACAAGAGGACAGAAAATAGAGAAATGTTGTACTTTATCCAAAATGAGAATTCTTCTTCTTGATAATTGGTGAGCTTGGTACTCTGGTGATCTGCTGCTTCATATACTTTTTTCAAATAAGCTTTTGCCTTTCCTTTATCCTATAGATGAATAACTTCAAATGTTAGATACTCTATTAAATCTTATAAAATGCACTGTTGGTGACATTTGTCTTTCTTTCATTTTAAAAGCATTGTGTCTTTATCTGGTAAAAAGACTGATCTTTCAAAGACCATATCACATACCCCAGTCTAATGACTTCTATGTAAACCAGTCTGTGGCACACTGGCAAAAATGGATGGACTTGGGAAAGCTTGGGATAGGTCTCAGCTCAGAATGAGATCTAGTAGGTGCATTTATTGAGTGTCTATCACAGTCCCTGATAAAAATATGTAAATACTAAGCATCTATCAAAGGCTTTGAACTTACCACCATATTCCACATCAGGAGGTTTAAACCTTGGAGCTGTCCAGATGTTTTGGTGGGCATCCATAATTGCTGACTTTGGAGGTATCGATTCCCATTTGGTGAAGCTTGTCCAGCCAGTGTCTTGGGGGCAGAACAGATTCACTCCCTGTGGATTTCCCCCAGCCAAGGATCAGACCTCAGCCAGGACAAGTCAGGAGAAATGTTTCTCTTTCACTTCACTGCATGGAGAAAGCAAAGGAGTTGGCAAGTATCCACAGAAGTTGCTTCACAGCGTATATGCATTTGGGGTATGGTTGTGAGTCATGCTTCTCCAATGAAAATTTTAGAGCTTTTTGAATTCACATGTGGATCAAGAAGCAACAACAGAGTTTTCAAAACAGCAACCGCTGGTAACAAAATATTTCCATTGTGAACTAATCCCTTAATATAGAAACTCAGGGTTAACAAAAGAATTAATGCATCCATTCTTTCATATATTACATTGTGTGTTGAGCCATTTGAAGTAGATGCAGCATGATTGGACTTAAGCATGGTATCCCCTCAAGGGTGGAAGAACTTCAAGATGGGTGGAGACATGCCTCAGAGCATGGACATTATCTTTTTTCTTCCTGATCATCAACATTATAGCCAGAATCCAAGTGTATAACATCTAGTGATAGAAGTTTTAGGAGTTGCCTTCAGTCCCCATGCAGTCATCCTTCTGACACACACACTCTACACTTTGGTCTGATGAAATATTGAGGGTGCTGGGAGCCTGAGTTTGCAGGAATAATTTCATCCTGGATCCTATGACAGAATCCTACCAGTGCACGCATCAGGAGTATAACGGAGGGGTAGGAGGGATGAGGTATTGCGTCTCCAAATTGCAATAACCTAAAATTTCAGTTGAAAAATTAGAAATACATCAGTAAATACATTCTAATCTAGGCATCCAAAGGAAACAAACATACAAAGTTACTAAAGGAATCCAACCACAGAAGAGTTCTAAGTGTGAAAGATGTTCAGCATCTCGTTCTCTGCAGTGTTAGAAATCTGGAGACTGAAGGAATATTTAAATGGAGGAAACAGAATTCTCATGGGGGGTCACCCTTGAATGTACCAAACTGAATACTGATCCATGTGTATGTGTGTTTTAGAGCTCATTAGAACAGACAAACAATGGCTAGAATTGTCTTCTTTTTTTTTTTTTTTAGCTACAATTTGGCAACCAGAGCATTGAAAAATTGCTACAGCTACAACATCCAGTATGCCCCAGCCAGGATGACAGATTTTGGGAACTGTAGTAAAAATAAATAAACAAGCAAATAAATCCTTTCAAAGCTATGTTAGTAATTAGGCTAAATTTATAAATGTTTTGGGTTATTGGTGTATACCCAGCAAGAAGATGACCAAGTCAGAGAAAATGTGAGACTCTCATCATGAGTCCCTCATAAGGCCTTCGACTTGCTGTGGAGACCTGAGGATTGCTGTTGGCTGCCCATTGGCCTAGGGAGGTGTAACTCAGCACTGAATGCTCTACTTTTGGCATTAAACATGATATGAAATTTAGCAAGTGACTTTGATGTATTTTTCGGGAGCAACAGAAGCTTACCTGCTGAAGTCCTTAAGTGTAAGGTGTGGCAAGGCAAGCTGGGAATATCATCAAGAGCTTAAGGAGGAGTTTCTCTCTCTCTCTCTCTTTCATTACATATCCATTCTTGTGCATAATCTTGATAAATTAAAGCCATAATCCCTTGTCTGAATATTGTTTGTCTAATCATATCTACATGTAATTGGGAGGAGAGGGCAAATGTGACTTTCATGTAAATTACTAAAAATACAGGGCACTTTGAAATATTTATCCCTATGATAGATTAGACAATAGCATTTCCTATTGAGAAGAAAGGATCAACTCCAAAAGTTTATAAAGAGAATTACCAATCTTTTTTTGAATAATTCAACACATTTTGCACTGATATTACCAGAATATTACCAGAAATCTGTTCTTTAAACAAGAAACAACAGAATCATGTTTGTAATAAGAAACATCCTTGACGGCATTGAGTCTATCATTATGTTTATCTATTACTGTTTTGAGGCATTCATTTTCATATTTTCCTGTGGTCAAAAAGTGTTTCTGGGAAAATAGTGCTTGTCACAGGATCATTAAATGGAGTTGGAAGAGAGATATCATTAAACTTCACATGTCTTGGTTTCATCCTTGTTCTCTAGGACATCAATGAAGAAGGTATCACAGAAACAGCAGAACATGTCAATGCCAATGGGGCTTTGGCTGTGTATACCTACAAGTGTGACTTGCTCAAAAGGGAAGCAATCCATGCAGTGGAAGATCAAGTAAATAAATGGAAATTTGCTGATTTTATTTGTTTATGCTTCAAAAATGACATATATATATATAATTGTTGCTCCACTATTAGAAAACTGAATTTTGACAATTATCTGACTGTTACATGAGCCCAGGAAAATCTCCAGAAGGTAGAACTAGTTTACAAGCCAGTAATAGAGAATGCTGTTGCTGTGTTCCTTCAAGTCATTTCTGACTTATGGTGACCGTAAGATAAACCTATCATGGGGTTCTCTAGGGCTAAGATTTATGTGATACACTTAAGGTGACACACAGGGTTTCCATGGCCAAGTGGGGAATCAAACCCTGGTCTCCAAGGTTATAGTCCAGTGCTCAAACCACTACACTACCTTGGCTCTCTAACAGATAATTATTCTATTTCATTTATTTTAGAAGGTAGCCAGAACAACTAAAAGTTGGGGAGGATTTCATGCACTTCACATTTTGACAATTTACCAAATATGCAGTTCCCAAAATAATGCATGAATTCAAATACAGCTATCCTTCATTATATGAACATGAGAAAATTTTGCAGTGCTGTTCCAAAAACAGTGAATGTTTGCAACAGTGCATACAATAGAGCAAAGTGAATGCTTTTGATAGGCCTAGAAGTAAATTTCAAGTCCCAGAGAAGACTGTACCTTCTGTGCTTCTGACATTGTTAAAAAACGAAGTTTAACTCTCACATTTTTAAAAAAATTTAAGAGGAAATTCAAGAATTTTTAAAGTTTATACTGTTTCCTCCTATAGGCATAGTTGTTAAGACGTTCTTCTCTCTCTCTCTCGCTTTCTTTCTTAAATTATCCTTTCTTGAAAGAGCAAATATAAAATACAATTAATGAAACAAAGTCTGCAAATGTAGCTAACACCATTGATAAATACTGATATTAGATACTGATACTGTATATATGATATAGTTGGACATCCAGAGTTAACATCTAGTTCAAGCAAAAGCATTATACCATATATAGACATGAAATTTGAATTGAGTAAGTGTAGCCAGTCAAGGACTTAATTTTGCTAAGGCTTGCAAATGACACAAGAAGCCTTCTATGTTTAACGCAACACACAAGAGGAGGTGGCAAGTAGGTGAGTTTTTCCCTTGGAATAATAATGGCCTTTGCTAACAATTTCAGAAATTACAGCTGGGGTTGTATTCTAAGATATTTAAATTGAACATTTCATATTTTAGTTCAGCACTTGACTGGAAGGTACAGTCTTCTTGAGATTTCAAGGACAGCTGAAAGATTCCTTAGCATAGCTCCCTTGCAAAACTCTCTCAGACACAATTCTTGAGTTTGTAGTTTTACGAGGTGTCACAGCCTTCTCTGCCGAAGTCTGCTGGTGCATCATCAAACTGCAAACCCCAGGATGCCAGAAGGAGCTATGCAAAGAAAATCTAGTTTTGACCTGGATTATCGCTGTACTGTAGTATGTAGCCCTGTTTACACAGGCAGGAAAATGTGGGATTAATCCACATATTCCTGCTTGTGTACAAAAGACCTTCATGTCATTTTCAGTCTGGGGAGATCCTAAGGCAAAACTATGACAATTGTCCTGGCCAGATTTCTGAAGGAGATTTGCCTTTCCCTTGCTTTTTAAACCTTTTTTTTTTTAAAAAAAAAAGGATTCAAAAGATTCGAGATTCATGAGATTCGTGGATTCCCAGAGCCTTCCAGGGATTCAGATCTGGATTTGGAAAATTCTGTATTCATCCCATCCCTAAGAGAGACTTTTGTTAATCTTTCATATTCTGATATGGAACCAACAATAAAAGTGAACACTAGTGCTCATTTCTGGGTAATTATTTTTTACCGTATCAAACTATATGGAATTTTTTTACTAATACATGCATGGTTTAAATGTAGGAATATCTGGGAAATCAAAGTGTCATTGGTGATAGAAAAAGGAAACCTACAGAATCTCCATTTTCTCTAGCAAGGTGATATTAATTAATTTATAATTCTTTTCATATTGCTTCTAGTATGAAGCCCTTCTCACTCCTTTCTGATTTCTTTAATGCAGATTTTGGCTAACTTGAATATACTGAAATCAATCTGTTCAGAAAGTTCTGTATTTTCTTTGAATAACTTAACTGCATGACTCTAGAGAATTTAAAAGTAAACCCAGAGTTTGGGAAATGACACAGAAATTTAAATTGTTACATTATAATGTTACAGATCTCATTATCTCTGAGTTTGGTAGTACTTTGATAGGAGCTAGCGGTCCATGGAAACCCACTGGGTGACCTTGGCCAAGTCACAGTCTGTCAGCCAGGAGGAGAATAAACTGTGCCAAGAAAGCCCTATGATAGAGTCACCATAAGTGGGAGTCAAAGACTCACAACAACAACCACAGAGGATTAATAAGAAAAAGATCTTGATTTGCCTGCCTCTTTTTTCTTCAAGAGTCATATCAGCAGGCTCAAACAACAGTGTGCTACGGTGGTTTGAGGCTAGGACTCCACTAGAACCGGGATAGCTATATCTAAGTAAGAATGTGAGACTGGATTCACTGTAAAACAAGAAAACCTATAAAAAGAAACAATACTGTAGGCATGGAAAAGCTTGCTTGCTATGATTTTTGTCTAGTCCTTTTCCAGATAAGCCAAGTTTTCAAGTGGCAGGGTTGAGTTGCATAGAAGAACATTCAAACACAAAGTGCTCATATCTGCATAGGCAAGCTTGTGCCACACATTATCTCTGAATGTTTGAATGAGCCCTTAGCCCAGGGATTTCCAAACAGTGTGCTGTGACATGTTAGTGTGTAGCCTGAAGTGTGTAAGTGTGTCGCCTACAATCTTGGAAAGGTATGTTATTATTTATAAATCATATATCCTTAAAAAATATATGAAAAGTTTTTATGAGATATGTTGTGTCCCCATACATTTCTTTATTACAATGTACGTATATGTCTGTATCTCTTATAAGGGGTTAGTTTAACGTCCTGTTTGCTAGTAAAACTGAATTACTGTGTCACAAAATGATGCATGTCTAAAAAGTGTGTCACTAACATGAAAAGTTTGGAAAGCTCTGCCTTAGCCACACAACCTGACAGACCTTTCTGACATTATGTGTCCTACCATTGTTTTTCAGAAGCTTTTAGGCAAGAAAACAGAACTCATCTGCTGTTATTCTAAGCTTCTAGTGCTCAAGAGTGTATAATGTCTGTGCATAGGGCTTATGCACTGCCGTTATGCACTTCTCTCATAGCCATTAGCCAGAGTATTGTCCTTTGCCTATTCTATTTTTTAAAGCCACTTAAGACATTTTCACAAGAATGTCTGGCAGTTATCTGACTACTTCTTATCTTGGATAAAGAATATGTTGCCAAGGAGACAGTGGATGGTTTTCTGAAAGAGAAACTTTATGCAGTTTTGCCATCATATACATGACTCATTCCTCTTAAACTGTAAGAATACATATTTCCTTATCTTAGTGTTCAAATATTCCTAATAATGTAATGAAGCAAAAGAAATTATTCTAAGGTGTAGAACTGAAATCGGAATGCAGCTCTGGACATCTGCTAAATTATTCTTTCAGCATGCATTTCTTTTTTTTTTATTTTATTTTGTTTTACCTCACAACGATATTTTGCTTCAACTTTTGTATGTGACAAGATAGAAACACTAATAATAATGTCCATCAGTAATTTTTTTAAGTATCATGAATGGTTTGAGCAAATCCAAACTGACAGGAAGGATATTTTCCTCCTTTTGCAATAACGTGTATAATTGATTCAATAGATAGATAGATAGATAGATAGATAGATAGATAGATAGATAGATATGAAGCAAAGGTTTCAGCCTGAATATTGCATTCAGGTTTCTGTACTAGAGGACACATTACACACATTTTTTGCAGAAGTTCTTCCCACAAGTGGTAAGCGGTATCTGTCATAGCATGTGCTTTTCCTTGCCTGTGTATCTTCCATTTGTCATCCTTTGCTTTGAGATTGGTCATGGGAATTTAAACACAAGCTGCATTTGCAAGTCTGACTGTTGAAGTTTGTAAACAGGAAAAGGGGCAATTGTAGGGAACTTGCATTCCATTTGACAGCTAATACGCCAAAACATATTTGATTATCCAATATCATTCTTTAGCAATTTTGAGATCTCTTTTATATAGAAAACAGGCTTCTCCTAGACCTAAACAGGGCAAGAATTCCCTCAGGACTTGGCAGATATGACCCCTGTAGCCATTATAGGGTGTGAGGGGCTTTCACAGGTTTTTTTTTTTTTAAATGAAGGCCGTTTCTGCACTACACTGTTATAGTGCTATTATTCCACTTTCAACATCCTGTGGAATCCTGGGGTTTGCAGTTTAGGGAGGGGCATTTAGAATTCTCAGCCAGAGAGCTCTTTGGCCTCATCCTCCAATACACATAAACTCAATGAAGTAATTTGAAATTGTCCAGCTCATTCTCTCATAATGTTATAAGTCTGAGAATGGAGAGGAAAAGGTGAAGTGGACTTCCTAACCAGTCCTACAAAGGAAGTTGTTTTTTTTTCCCAGACCTAACCCAAAAAACTGCATTGTTTTTTCCTCAGATTTCTTCCTAAGAAAGCACTTTTCCTTCTTGCAGAATATTTTGGACTCCTCAATAATTAGATCACTTTAGAGGTCACATTAGAAGAGGACAGAAAACAAGAGAACTGAGAAATGCTGTAGTTCTTGATAACTGGTGTGCTGGATACTGCAGTGATCTGTTGCTTCATATATTTCTTTCAGACCAGATTTCCTTTGTGTATCATATAATGTAGATCTACATAGCATTAAATGTTAGCCACTCTGTTAAAACAAACAAAATATGACACTTGTCTTCATTTTCTTGTAAAAAGCGTAGCAGTCCCATCCAGGGCTCCCTGTGGTTTGGATGAAATCAGAGGGCAGAGTCATGCCTACACTCATGTGATCAGCAGGACCTTGAGTGAAGCTTCTCCAGCCAGTGCCTTGGTTGGGGTCCACATTCACCCACATGAGATTCCCCAGCCAGAGAAAGGCTGGGCACAGTGACTCTTACTCGCTAATAAACATGCCAGTTGTAGGTGCAACTCTCCATCCAGCACCCAGTAAGGCAGCTACAGGGGCTGGGGTGGAATGAAGGCATTGCCCCTAGAATTAAGAATGCTGACCACTCCCCCCGCCACAGTCTCTAGATTTCTAGCGTCACTGAGAGAAAGAGAGAAACTGAAAATTGTTCACATGTAAAACTCTTCTATTTGCTGTTTTCACACTCCCTTGGGAACTTTATCTGCCTCTTTGGATGCTTAATCTGTATGAGTATATGTTCAGCTGAAGTTTTAGGTTACTGCAATACTAGAAACTTGTGGAATAAATTTACTGAAATGCAAGAAATTTGGAGACATTTAGTATGTCAGACTTCTTGTCGGAGGACAAAGTCTTCCTTTTGCCCTACCATCCCTGCCTCCCCCCACCCCACATGCATAGGTACACTCCTGCAGCATCTCAGTCAGATCAGATTTAATCCTCCTCCAACTACATGCATGGAGAAAGCAAAGGAGACAGCAGTCATCCACAGACCGTGCTTCAAAGAGTACATAAGTATGGGGTGTGGTTGTGAATCATGTTGCTCTGTTGACAATTTTAAGAGAATTAGCAAAGTTGAGCTCTCAAAATAACAATTCTGGGGAACAAACTACCCAAATCATGATTTAATCCTTCTGCATATAAACTCTGGATTAAGAAAAGAATTCATCTATCCATCTATCCATGTATTCTTTTATTCTTTTCTCTCTTTTTTTTTCCAATCCAAGGAGGCTTAGAAAAATTTAAATAGATACAGACAAAAGTTTATATCATTAAAAACATGCAAGAATTAAAATATAATTAAACTACCGGTAGAATCAAAAGCACTATAAAAGCATAACAATTAAAAAGCAAGACATACAAAAATACAGCACACTAATAGAAGCCCTTACCCCATACCAGTTCCCAAAGGTTTTCAGCTGATATTGGAAGGACAGCAAGCAAACATCCAGTCTGGCCTCTATAGGAAGGGAATTCAGCACACCCTCTAGGAAGCAAGCAGCCACCAAGAAAGCCTTTTCCTTTGATCACACCAAATATACCTATGCGAAGAGGGAGAGAACGATCTCCCTGAAGATCCCAAAATCAGGTAGGCCTTTATGTACGAGTACAGTTCTTCAGATGACCTGGAACCAAGCTGGATAGGGCTAGAACACCAATCAAGTGAATGGCCTGAAATACTAATCAAACTGATATCCTGAATCATTAGCACTACCATTCATTAGCACTACCATGAATGCATATATTTTAAACATCAAAACTGTTCCTAAGACCTGCATAAGAAATACATTCATTTTGCTCCTTCTTTTCTCATAAAGTTAGACCAACTTCTCTCGCATTATCTTACTAATTGAGTCCCTCTTCTCTTCTTTGCCATTTTATGATTTGGCTTGATTTCTCATTTTTGCTAGGCTTATCAGTTTTGGCTAATGGCGTCACTCCTCTCTTTCTATTTCTGTTTCTTTCTACTTGGACTCAGTTTTACAAATCTGGGGATATTTTCTTTTCATTTTCTCACAAGCTACAGATCTTTATAATAAAATCAAAAACAACTCAGCCATTCTACTTCCTTGCCTGTAGAGGCTGCTGTTTCTCAAGTTTCATATATTACAGCAGGCTGACACAGATAGCCTTACTGAAAAACTAATATCAGTCTTAGAGACTGCTACCATTCTGTTTTAATTACATTTCTCTCCAATTTTAACTTACATTAAGTGATAACAAATAAGGGCCTGGAAAAAAATCTCCACTCCTAACAGATGAGCTGCTGCTCAGTGGTTATAGTCACTCTGGAACAAGACCTTGTAGCACTGATGGGCTTGAAAGGTAAACAGATTCATGTGGAAGGAAAGGAAAACTAACTTTTTTTCCATGATCCTGAAATCCTTCTCTGTTGTGCTATTATAGCATTAAACCATTAGGAAACGATGTTGCATAAATCTGATTTGTTTTTGTTTTTTATAAACAGTTTCTACAAGAGTTTTCACAGTTCAGGGTTGTTGTTGTTTTCCTAAAATTTGGAAATTTTGTAGAAACTGTAAACCTCCATGAGATTTGTCACACTTTGTAACTCCTTTTGAACATTTTGGATGCAGAAATTTCATGCAAAAATGCAAGGTTTTTGCTCTAAAACATTTTTTTTACACACACAAAATGTTCCAAAGAAAAGTCCTAAACTATGAAAAGTAATTTTAAAATGTCTAAAACTCTTGTAATCATGACCAGTGCAGAGAAAACTTTTGAAATTCTTCATCTTGCAGGTGACAATAAGCAGCAATTAACATCCCTCATGTAAATTAAAGGGTAAAATGATACTTATTGGGGACTTACCATCATCATTATCACCTGAACTTGATGCATACTGTGCTGGAACATTTTTGTCAATCCAAGTCAGTAAAAGACCTTAAGAGACACATACCACCTGTGGGAGCATGGCCAAAAGAATGGATGAAGCCAAAATGTGATTGCAGTACCTGTGAAGGGTGGTGCTTAGTGAACAAATGCACGAGCAACATAGCTTGGAATAAAAATGTCCCAGATGTTTTTCTTGTCAAGCTTGTTGCCAGGCAGGCAAAGATCCTATGAGTGGATGGCAGAGGGAAGAGGTGGTGTGGCCAGACAGCCAGGTGCAAGGCCAGCAGGATTGTTATGGCTATGTCTTGCATATTAGAGAAGGCCACACACCAGAGCACTGATTGGGTCACCTCACTAGTTTCAGGGTGACAAGGTAGCATAAAAAGGCTGGTGTTTGCCTTGACCAGTTGCCAGCTAGGCTCCCTAGCTGGACCTGCCATGCCATTGGCAGTATACTGTGTGTAAGGGGAGATGCTGCCCGATTTTTCTCTGTTATCTTCTGTTTTTCCTCTTTGTCTAATTGCTGGAAAGCTAGCATGTTTTTGCTAAGCCTTATCTTATGGGTGCGGCAATAAATCAGTACTCTAAGTCTTACTTAATGAGCCTCAGGAATTTTTTTCTGCTTCACTGGGACTCTCTGCTGCGGTGAAGCCTTGCTTCACAGATTGCACTCTGCTCATGCTCAGAGGAGCCAAATCCTGCCAACTCTGACAGGTTATGGGCCCAGCCTCACCCTCCTGATGTGCCAGAGGGTCAAGTGAACCAAATGAAGTGCCAGTTCCAGTCTGCAGCTGCCTGCTGAGAACCTGCTCATGGACAGTCTCTGGTAAGTGAGAGTCCTGGCATAGGAGGGGCCTGGAAGGGAAGTGCGAATCTGCCCCTGGACAGATTGAATGAGAGGACCTATCTCATTTGGGCACTGAAGATGGAGATATAATTGCGGGGAGAGGGGTTGTGGAAGGCTGTTGCTGATCCCCCAAGGCCTCCCCTCAGTGCAGCAGATGCCAGGATGGAGAAGAAAGCCATCAGTAACATTTTTCTGGCTTTGGAAGATAACCAGGTAAACCATGTCAGCCACCTCACCACGGCACGGGCGTGTTGGGATGCTTTGCTGGCCATGTACATCCACCCTATGGCTGGGAGTAAGCTGTCCCTGTTAAGGAGGCTCTACAGAGCACAGCTGCAGACTGGTGAGTGCCTGCAGGATCATCTCCTGCATTTGATCTCCCTGTTTGTTGCCTTACAAGAGAGGGGGAAGGAGATCTCCAAGCCTGACAGAGTCTATTGCATACTGAGCTCCCTAGATGCAAGCTGGGACGTGTTTGTGGCTACCATCAAAGACATGCTGGAGCAGGACCTCACTGTGCAGCACATTAAAAACAATAAAAAGGGCTTTTTTAAATATGTCCGCAGCAAAAGGAAAAAGAAGGAGACGATAGGGTCGCTGCGCAGGGAAGATGGCAAATTACTCACAGGGGGAAGAGAAAAGGCAGAATTACTTAACACATTCTTTGCCTCAGTTTTTTCCCAGAAGGATACAAGCACTCAACCTGGCAGTTGGGGATCAGGGGAGGAAGCAGAGGAAATGAGGCACATAATCAGTAGAGAGGTGGTACAGGAATACCTGGCCACATTGGATGAATTCAGGTCTCCAGGGCCAGATGAATTGCATCCTAGGATATTAAAAGAGCTGGCAGAGGTCATTTCGGAACCGCTTGCTATAATCTTTGAGAAATCTTGGAGGACAGGAGAAGTTCCAGCAGACTGGAAGAGAGCAAATGTTATCCCCATCTTCAAGAAGGGAAAAAAAGAGGACCCAAACAATTATCGCCCAGTAAGCCTGACATCAGTACCCGGAAAGATCCTGGAGCACATCATTAAGCAGTCAGTTTCTAATCATTTAGAAAGCAACGTGGTAATCACGAGAAGTCAACATGGATTTCTCAAAAATAAGTCATGCCAGACTAATCTTATCTCTTTTTATGATAGAGTTACTAGCTTGATGGATGAAGGAAATGCTGTGGATGTAGCATATCTCGATTTCAGTAAGGCCTTCGACAAAGTTCCCCATGACATTCTTGCAATGAAGCTAGTAAAATGTGGGCTGGACAGGGCTACTGTTAGTTGGATTTGTAATTGGTTGACCGACCGAACCCAAAGGGTGATCACTAATGGCTGCTCTTCATCCTCGAGAGAAGTGACTAGCGGGGTGCCACAGGGTTCTGTTCTGGGCCCAGGGCTGTTCAATATTTTTATCAATGACTTGGATGAAAGAATAGAGGGTATGCTCATCAAATTTGCAGAAGACACCAAATTGGGAGGGGTTGCTAATATGCCAGAGGACAGGATCAAAATTCAAAATGACCTGGATAGATTGGAGAGCTGGACCAAGGCGAACAAAATGAAATTCAACAGAGAGAAGTGTAAGGTCCTACACTTAGATAGAAAAAATGGAATACAGAAATATAGGATGAGGGACACGTGGCTGGATAGCAGTACGTGTGAAAGGGATCTAGGAGTCTTCATAGACCACAAGCTGAACATGAGTCAGCAGTGTGATGCGACGGCCAAGAAAGCCAATGCAATTCTTGGCTGCATCAATACGAGTATGGTGTCTAGATCGAGGGAGGTACTGGTACCACTCTACTTTGCTTTAGTTAGACCCCATCTTGAATACTGTGTCCAGTTGTGGGCACCCCAATTCAAGAGGGATATTGACAAGCTGGAGCAAGTCCAGAGGAGGGCAACCACAATGGTGAGAGGCCTGGAAACCATGCCCTATGGGGATAGACTTAGAGAGCTGGGGTTGTTTAGTTTGCAGAAGAGAAGGTTAAGAGGGGACATGATAGCCATGTTTAAATATTTGAAGGGATGCCATGTAGAAGAAGGAGAGGGCTTGTTTTCTGCTGCTCCAGAGACCAGGACAGGGAGCAATGGATACAAGCTGCAGGAAAGGAGATTCCACCTGAACCTCAGGAAGAACTTCCTGACAGTCAAGGCTGTCCGGCAGTGGAATATGCTGCCTCGGAGTGTAGTGGAGTCTCCTTCCTTGGAGGTTTTTAAGCAGAGGCTTGATGGTCATCTGTCAGGAGTGCTTTGAGGGTGTTCCTGCATGGCAGGGGGTTGGACTGGATGGCCCCTGTGTGGTCTCTTCCAACTCTACATTTCTATGATTCTATGATTCTATGATTTCCGGGTATCTGTACAAGGAGGAGGAAAGGTGTGCTGAGAGGAACCAGGAAGAGCTTATCAACAGGAGCAGCAGCAGCAGTGGCGGCAGAGAGAATGCCAAGGACACTGACTTTCCCCGGACTGAGTCTGAGTCTACTGAGAGGATGAATGCTGTGAAAAGATTTTTCAGTGTGGATCCATGAAGCATCTGCGGAAGGACTGTCCGGACAGCAGAGGCAGTGTGCCAAAGACTCAGGGCAAGAAAGCCAAGGACAGAGGGAGTCACCGGCCAGTTTCAGCCATGGTTAAGGGCTGTGCAACCCAAGGGGCTCTCTAGCTGCTAGATAGTGGGTGTTCTCAACATCTGGCTAATAGCAGGGGTATGTTTAGGACATTGGGCAAAGCAAACATTGACTCTGTTTCCTTTGCTAATGGGTCTAAATGCAGAGTGGAAGGTGTGGGGGAAGCCTTTGTTCCTGCTCTGGGGAAATACCTTGACAATGTGCTTTATGTGCCCTTGTTAGAATTTTGACTACTGTCAGTGTCTAAGTTGGCATTGAGTGGACATGACGTTCTGTTCTCTGGAAATGTGGATAAGGTAATCAGAAATGGGGCTGTGTGTGTGGTCAGTGAGCTCAAAGACTGGCTGTATAAATTCTTGCCAAAACAAAATACCCATATGGCATATAGCAATAAGCCCCAGCACAATAATTGCATCCACCTGCCTTAGTGCTGTAAAAACTGCAGAGTTAACCCTTGTGATGCCTTTTTGAACTGTGCTGTCTGCAAACAGTGCAAATCAAAGGTGCAGCCTTTTCCTAAGTTTAGTACCAAGGTATCTACACAGTCTTTTCAGTTGGTGCACTCTGATCTCATTGGTCCCATGCCCAAGTCTCAGGGTCGGGCATGGTATGTGATGCTCCTGGTTGATGACTACAGCAGGTACACATTCTTCTATCTCCTGAAACAAAAATCCGAGGTGTGTGGAGTGTTTAAAAATTGGTGTGCCTATGTGGAACGTCAATTTGAGTATGAAGTCAAGGCTCTCAAGACTGACAGGGAAGGTGGATATTTGGCTGGGAGTTCGCAGCATTGGTTAAAGAAAAAGGGCATAAATCACAGGTTAACTGACCCTTTTCTCTGGAGCACAACGGAGTGGCAGAACATAATGGGGCAGTGATCCAGACAATAATTAGTTCCTTGTTGGCAGACGCTAACATGCCTCAGAAAGCTTGGGGTGAGGCAATGCTTACTGCCAATTACATTCGTAACAGGTTTTGAAACTCTGTCATAAAGATAACTCCCTTCAAAAAATTGTATGATAAGGAACCCTATGTTGCTCATATGAAGGTGTTTGGGAGTTATGCCTGGGTGCACATTCCTAAAGCCCAAAGATGGAAAGAGCAGCCCAAAGCCCACAGGTTGAGATTTGTAGAGCATGCCCCAGGAGAGTATCGCTTTGATCTCTGTAATGGAAGGGTGTGAAATCCCAAAATGCGTAGTTTGAAGAGCAAAGTAATTGGAAAAGGGTGCATGCAAATTCTGAGGTACTCCTTCCAATTAGTGATGAAAGTGATGCTGAGAGTGCAGCACAGCCTTCTCCTGCAGCCAGCTCTTCAAGGGTTAAGCAGGAGAAGGAGACAGAAACTGAGCTGGGAGAAGTGGCTCAGAGTGCAGAGCAGTCTGATTAGGAGGAGAAACCTGGTCGCAAAAGAGACAGATCTTCTAATGGTGAGGGGGAGTTACAAATACCTAGGCAGTCTGGGAGGAAAACAAAAGGCATTCCTCCACAGAGGTTTGTGGTGCAAAACAGTGTAAGAGTATGCTAAGTTTCCTGCAAGCCTGAAACCTTTGAGGATGTTCTGAGTTTGCCAAAGGCACAGGCTGACTGCTGGTTTGATGCCATGGACCAAGAGATGGAGTCCATGCACAAACATGGGGTATTTACGTTGTGTAAGGTGCCAGATGGTGTGACTCTGGAAGGCTGTTGGTGGGTGAATAAACTCAAACCCTTGGCTTCGGGAGAGGTAAAACACAAAGTCAGGCTTGTGGTCAAGGTTTTTCACAAAGGAAAAATGAGTCATTTGATCAAACTTTTGTGCCAATGGCCAGAAGTGAAGGTATCAGGCTGGTGTTAGCTCTGGCAGCACAGAGAAATGCTTTGGTACACCACTTTGATGTCACAACAGCCTATCTCAATGCTGAGTTGCCAGAGACCATCTATGTGCATCAGGCACCTGGGTATGAACCTGGTAAACCAAATCTGGTGTACAGGTTAAACAAAGCTATCTACGGGCTCAAACAATCTGCCTGTTGCTGGAACAAGTGCCTGGATGGTGCTTTGCAGGGCTTGGGTTTCAAGCAGAGTGTAGCAGACCCATGTGTCTACACCAAAGGATCTGGGAAAGACCAGGAAATCTTGCTAGCCTTTGTTGATGACTTGTGTTTGGTCACAACAACAAAGGAACAGGTAACAAGGTTTGCCAAGGAACTGAGTGAAAAGTTCCAAATTAAAGACCTGGGTTCCGTCAAATAGTACCTGGGTATTGAGGTACAGAGAATGGGTTTCTGCTTAGCCAGAAGCAGAAAATATTGCAACTGATACAAAGGTTCAATATGCTTGATTGCAAAGGTTTGCAAACCCCCATGGTACAAGGGTTTACAAAGTCTGTGAATGACAAAGTGTTCCCTGACAAAGAAATGTACCAGTCTGCTGTGGGATCTCTGTTGTATTTGGCTGGGTATAGCAGACCAGATTTGTCCCTGGCTGCTAATATTCTAGGCCGGGCAAGCTCTAAGCCCACACAGCAACATTGGCAGGGGGTGAAGAGAGTGTTAAAGTACTTAAAAAGCACTCTGGAGCACCGTCTGTATGTGTCACCCTCTGGGAAACCTGAATTAGTTTGTTATTGTGACAGCAATTTTGCTGAGGACATGTGTGACAGGAGGTCAACCTCAGGAATCCTAATTATGTATAGTGGCACACTGGAAGACTAAAAAGCAGAGTTCTGTGGCCACTTCAACTGCAGAAACAAAGTATGAAAGTCTCTCATATCTGTGCAGTGAGCTGACTTGGTACACACAACTGGTAAGGGATCTCAGTGTGGACATACCAATTCCTATAACGGTATTTGATGATTCCCAAGCATGCATCCACATGGCCAGTAATGATAAGACCAGAGGGTGAACCAAGCATGTAGATATTAAATACCAAAATGTGAAACATACAGTAGCGAGTGGTGTGATCAGATTAGAATATTGTCAGTCTGGGGAGAATGTGGCAGATATGCTCACAGAACCACTCACCACTGGGAAACACTGGGACATGCTCAGGAAACTGGGAATGGTTGAGCACGGAGTGTAAAGCTGCTGATCCACTACACAGGAAAAGAAGGGGTGTCAAGGTTGTTGCCGGGCAAGCAAAGGTTTCCTATGAGTGGATGGCAGAGGGAAGAGGCGGTGTGGCCAAACAGCCAGGTACAAAGACAGCAGGATTGTTATGGCTATGTCTTGTGTATTAGAGAAGGCCACACGTCAGAGCACTGATTGGGTCACCCCACTAGTTTCAGGGTGACAAGGTAGCATAAAAAGGCTGGTGTTTGCCTTGACCAGTTGCCAGCTAGGCTCCCTAGCTGGACCTGCCATGCCATTGGCAGTATACTGTGTGTAAGGGGAGATGCTGCCCGATTTTCCTCTGTTATCTTCTGTTTTTCCTCTTTGTCTAATTGCTGGAAAGCTAGCATGTTTTTGCTAAGCCTTATCTTATGTGTGCGGCAATAAATCAGTACTCTAAGTCTTACTTAATGAGCCTCTGGAAATTTTTCTGCTTCACTGGGACTCTCTGCTGCGGTGAAGCCTTGCTTCACAGATTGTACTCTGCTCATGCTCAGAGGAGCCAAATCCTGCCAACCCTGACATTTCTTTCTTTTTTTAATTACAACTATAGAAGGCTTGACATGCATGGGATCAGATCTAGGTACTGGATAATCCCTCTGCCAACCAATGATCACTGGAAACTCATATTGCATGCTGGGAAAAACATGAAGTGATAGAAGCGTAATTTCACATGGGTGAAAGCTGCTGTGTGGATCCCACCACCTGGCAGTGAAGTTGAGTCTCCCACCTCTGAATAACCCATGTTGTCTTTATCCCAAAATGTCCCTAAGGGGAATCCCAGCTGGGTATGACAGGCCTCATCTGTCCCAAACTAGAGTTGATCCCATGCAAAACCATGACAAGAGTTGGGAAATTCCCACCTTCAGCTAAGCCTACTGCAGTTGCAACCAACTCCAACTCCAAAGCTCATATCAAAGGTGCATATGGCCAAATGTCCAGACAGATTATAATGATCTTGTCTGTAACAAAGCTTCCAAACAAAAGATGATACTAGGATGTTGTATTCAGCAGCCCCCAAAGGATAGTACAAAGTTCCCCAGGGCTTCATGTCTCTTCATTTTCAGGATTAATTTGTGCAACCCCATGTGTCTTATACACACGCATACACACAGATTAAAGCTTCAGATATATCTGCATTTATCAGGGAGGTCCTATTGAACTTTATTGTAATTACCTCTGGGTACTGTGTTACCCTGTTTTCTGGGGGTCCCGGGAGGGGCACCTAAATGCACTCTCAGTTATATAAGTTGGGGAAATTAGCAAAGAGCACAAGCTAGCAATACGAGAGGCAGGGCAACGGAGCGAGATCTTTTACCCAATGTCTACGGGGTCAGGCCAAGTCATGAAGCAAACAGAATTGAAATAATAATAATTGTTTTTATTAAAATACAGTCAAACAGTGTATGCAGCACACTCACTCAGATACCTATAGAAATAAAGGTTGGAGTAGGATAGAGGGATTTTTAAGAGGAGGTGTTGGTTTGGGTAATACTACACCTGTCCTGAAGCCCGGGTAGTCTGCAACAGAAGTTCGGAGGTATGGAGTTCTCAGTATGTGGGACTGAGGGGAAGGCTTGCCAAGCAAAGCGGCAGCAAGGCGGGATGGAAGTCAGGAGGGATCCGAAGAAGCTCTCAAAGTCAGGGGTTCTTATAGGGGAAAATGTGGCTGTAGGCTAGTCTGTACTTGGGGAAAACAATGAGTTTCGGGCTGGAGACAAAGCCTCCAAAAGGTCAGAATTTAGCATGATTGAGTTAAGATTGAGTTAACGGTATTTGAGTAGACAATATGCAAACGCAGAGTGCTTGACAGATGAGGATTCGTCTAATCAAGCTGCCTGCCCGGGGCAGGGAACTTCCTGCACAAATAACTATTTGTAAGTAGCATGCATACATAATAGAGTATTTGCCTTTGAGGTCTCCTGAAGCAGCAGGATAGCTATTTCTGGCCAGCCTGTATTGTTTGGAATATTACAGCGATTAGCAGCTGTGCCTGTCTGCAAGTTTGTCCGGGGGACCTCGCAGCACGTGGAGAGGAATGGGTAAAGAAGGCTGAATTATTGATATCAAAGTGATATCTAATATCCCTCAAGTCCAGGCTAGAAACTACAGTAACACTGGATTGCATTGCAAAGTACTAAACAGTTGAATCAAAGAGGTGCTAGGCAGAACCAAGCCATCTGAAACAGATGCAGCATGACTTAAGCCCAGCACCCCCTCAAGGGTGGATGAATTTCCAAATGGGTGAAGGTGTTGGTTAGATTGAGCATTGCACCCACATCCTCTTTCTATCAGAACACTCACATCCTCTTTCTATCAGAACAGGAACAGCATGCCCAAGATCCATATGAGTAACTCCAAGGACAGAAGTTCCATGAAAATAGTTTCCTTCATCATGCAGTCCCTCATACACCCCACCAGGCACTCTGAACAGATGTTGAAGATGCATTGGGTCTGCAGAAACCTTGCCAAGAAAGCCCTATGATAGGGTCACCCTAAGTCAGATTTGATCTGAAATCACACAACAACAAACTGAGGGATGAACAGCAATTAAAACCAGTTTTAAAATACAAGACGACAGAATTTAATAAAACAGAGAGAGATTTTTTGTAAGTCACATTATTACCCTGCAGCAGTGAGGTGAAGTACACAAGCTCACTCAGTGTTTCAGAAACACTTGCCTTAGTATGTGAATTTTTAAATGAGGATTTCTGAATCAGATATGCCCTTTACTTCAGGTCTTGCATGCTTTCTCTGCACAGTGGTGTAGTTATAACATCTACTACAGTTATGCAAAAAAGGTAGATTAAATGAGGTGCTAACCTCATGTATGATTTGTTTTTCTAACCATCCAATCAAACCTGATCTTTGCTTCCTTAGCGATGGATGGATGGATGGATGGATGGATGGATGGATGGATGGATGGTTGGATGAAGAAATGTGTGTGTGAGTGTAGCAGATTTCAAAATACCACATGTGTACAAGATCAAGTCCATTTCAAAGGAAATCTAATAAAGATGACTTGTTTGTTGTCACTGATCTATATCCAGATCACAACAAACAAGTCATCATGATTAAATTGCCATGAATGCTATGTTGCTTTTGAAAGAGTACATATATGTTTTCTGTGCACATACATGAACATATGCACATGCATGTGATGTCTGTTGGAGATATATCTCTCAGCAACAATTTAGTGACACCACAGTCACAAAATCTTGGTGATCAGTGGGGAATCCATTCATAAAAGAAATCAGAATCCAAGCTGGGCTAATCAAAAGTTAAAAGTGCACACCAAAATTTCTGCAAACTTCCAGATATTCCAGGAGTTTTCAGCAGATTCTGTGTGTGTTGCAAGCACATGCATGTACACATGCCTTCAAATCACCTGTCAACTTTTGGCAACTCCATGAATTTCATAGGGTTTTCCTAGGCAAGGAATGCTCAAGGATGGTTTTGCCAGTTCCTTCCTCTGAAAAACAGCACATGGTATTCATTGACAGTCTCCCATCCAATATTAACCAGAGCTGACTCTACTTAGCTTCCAAGATCAGGCAGGATCTGGTGCTTTTAGGGTACTTTGGCCATCATCATAAGACTAGGTGGTACAAAAAGCAAGGGATCAAGAAGTAAATAAAATAAAATAAAATTAGGCCAGCTATTTTGGTCATAATTTCTACAATCTCCAAATGGAGATTTCCACTTGAATGAATTAACAATTGGTAAGTGTAATAAATCTCAGATTAATTCTATCATTTTGGAACAAAGAGGTAATGGCTGACCCTTCCATTTCTAAAAACATGCGCTATACCTTCAACTCTAACTTGATTCTTGCTCTGGGCAAAACACATATGGTCTTGGGTAGACAGAAAGCAGAAATAAAGAGAAACACAACAGTCTTTATGTTAGTAAGCTAATGATTAATTCTGGGTAATGCTCAAAGGTTTTTTAAAAAAACTGGCACTAATACCATATTTAGCTGTTCAGGATGAAATCTGAATAATAAAGGTATTGTCCAACTGTGGGTTTTGGATTTTCTTTTGCTTGTGAATGGATTCCACCACCATCTCTTTATGGATCAGCATGTTGGCTTCGTTTGTTTTAGTGCTGGCTACACAAGTTACCTACTCCATTCCCCCTTTTCACGTATGCTAAGAACAAAACAGGACAAACTATTCTAGGGTAGAATATGAATATAATTAACTTCTTCTGTATTGGAAGAGATGACAGATAGACAGAGATGCAGATAGAGAGATAAATGATAGAGAGACAACTTAGGTATAGCGCACCTGCTGAATATGCAGGCGTTTCATTCCAGGACTGCCCCCCATAAAACAAACAAACAAACAAACAAAAACCCTGAGGCATCACATCCCATTATAGTCAATGGATGCATGTTGCATCCATTAACTATAATAGGATGGGATGTTTCATGCAACCTCACATGTGTGTGTGCAGAGGTCACAAAAGAGGAGGGTCCACTGTATACAACTATAATTACATGCTTAATTATATTGTTGGTTGCAAGGATACAATAAAGGGTACTTCTGTTTATGAGCTCTTATTGGGATACGCAGACAAAAGGGACAACTTGTTTATTCCCTTCAAGCATTTAAAAACATTACAAAATTTTGGTATCACTGATGTTATCTTATTTTTGAAAGGAATTTGTTATTCAACTCACATGTAGGATGACTAACCGACAGGGGTGTCATTCAGTCAATTCACACTCTTCATTGGAACGAGTTGTTAAAAATTGTTAAAGGATGCAGAGGCTGGGGGAATTAAAAGAGTAGCCAAAAGTAGTGAAGGGAAGGAGAAGAAAGAGACCAGAGCAGACATGAGAACAGAGAGGCTGAAGGGTCAGAGAGAGCTAAAGAGTAGCTCCTCTGGAGCTGCAGTGGAGAGCCAGAGATGGGAATAGGTTATTTATTTATTTATTTGATCCCGCCTCTCCATGTGGATCGAGGCGGTGAACAACTTACAAATAGCACGTATTTCGAAACATTTCTATACATGCCCCCAACAAGCTGGGTACTCATTTTACCGACCTGCGAAAGGATGGAAGGCTGAGTCAACCTTGGAGCCGGGCAGGATCGAACTCACAACCTTGTGACTTGCAGTACTGGCATTTAACCACTGCGCCACCATTATTTTGAATGATGTCATGGCTAACAGACCATCTTCAGGTACCACTGAGTTCCACACAAGCAATGCATCTGGGAGCAAGACAGTGACAATCTTTGGTGTGCACTGCAGTCCTAATGACTAGACATTAACAGTAGGCTACCACAAATAGAAGCAATGGAGCAACTGCATAATTCTATAATCTTGCATGTACATTGTGTGCTGCCTCTTTGAAAAGCAAGCCCAGAAGGTAGTTCCACATGTCATACATGTACAATGCATGACTTGCAAATAAATATGCATCCCAGCACTAACCTCACTTTAAATGATACTCACCTGCCCACTTTCTATTTTCTACCATTCACTGGCATATCTTACATCTGTCTCTGGAAACTAATGGATATACATATTCCGCAGGGCAACACAGTGCCATGCTATAGGAGGGGGTGCACCACTGTTTGAGACAGACATAGCAAGAGGTGGAGGACCTGGAGGTGAAGAATAATGAAGAAGAAGAAAAGCAACAGGAGCAGAAAGGTTGAAAAGAGCTGGTAGAAGACGAGTAGGATGAACAATAAGCCACAGTTCCCATTGCAGAGGGTAGCATTTTGGTAGAAGAATAATTGGTTTCTCCTGGAAGGAAGCTCCTGAATAATGTGTGAAATCTCATCAGAAAAAGTAGATCTCTGATGGCCCACATCACACAATTATTGATAATGCTGTGGATCAAACAGGATATGGCAGCCAAGTAGATTGCACATGACAGTGTGACTATGTGCATCAGAAAGATGGACTCAGGCCAGAGGGATGGGGATGAAGAATGGAAAATTTAGGAATTACTGACTGTGTTAAAGAGTTTACTGTGAGGACTAGTATAGACCAAGTGTGTCTAACACGAACACAGACTTTTCTGTCTTGTAACTGCATTTTGCCTACAATGGGAGCAAGGAGGGAAGATTAAAGTAAGAGAGGAAGGGAGAAGAGAAATAGGGTGAGAGCATAGGGGGAGAAGAATAAGGTGAAGGTAAAGTTGTCATTTGGAGTCACTTTGACAGATAAGCAAGAAAAAATATGAAAAGGGGGAGAAGAATAAGGTGAAGGTAAAGTTCCTCATTTGGAGTCACTTTGACAGATAAGCAAGAAAAAATATGAAAAGGGGGAGAATGGGGAGAAGAGAAATAAATTGGGGTAGGGTAAGACAATATATTTGGAACCCAAGCAAAGCTGGATACTTTTGCTTGCATTTCACTGAAGTCAGATGTTGCCGTGTCCCTGTAGACTGTAATAAATTATCCTTATTTCAAAACAGTGCTGTGAGTGTAGTGCTATTTCCCACATTCAAAAATATGCCTGTTCCTAATTAGGCACAACTAAATTCTCATGGCTCTTAGATTTAATTTCAAGGACAGATATTAAATCACAAATAACTTATCCTCTATGTGAATTAACGATCAGAATATCAGTAAGATCAGAAGCTCTATGGGAACACAGAAGGATTGGTGTCTAACGCTGACCATCTTTTGACAGAAGCAATATACCTAGAGCCAGTAAGTTTCATAACATGGAATACTGACCTATATTTATAAATAGAATTCAGTTTGGGAGGTCCTACCAAATAAAGGGATATTCTTTAATGTTGCTATATAGATTCACCCCTTTAAATACGTAACACATGAATACAGATCTTTCTAACAAACTATGAGGCATCCAGCACATACTCTCATACATGGTGAGAGTGCCCCCATAGAAACAATTTGGGGTACTCTTTCCATGTATGAGAATTTGGGGGGAAATTTTAAATCATCAGCCAAATTGCAGATAAAATTATTTCAGCAGATGAACTATCGGGTTTATTCTCTCGGTTCAGTGACAATAATGAGACTTTGACCATTTCCACACTGCACAGTAATAGTGCTATTATTCCACTTTCAACATCCTGTTAAATTCTGGGGTTTGTAGCTTAAGAAAGGGCATTTAGAATTCTCATCCAGAGAGCTCTTTGGCCTCAGTAAACCACAAATCTCAGAATTCCACAGGATGTTGAAAGTGAAATAACAGCATTATAACAGTGTAGGTGTTACCATGGTTATGATATGTCTGGTGAGAGCACTAGATATCTCTTGATATCAAATAATTTGGCCTCTATTTGACCTTTGTCTGCCACCCTACTCCACGTGTTTGTAAGGGCCACCGGACAAGCATGTAATAGGCATGGCCGTTAACGGTTGTACATTCCAAACCTCGTTTAGGCTAGAAACTTAATGCCTCTCTGATGCTTTAGGGACCACTCCTTCTTGCAAACCGCCTTGCTCAGTGCGACTTTACACAAAGACACCCGACCGAGAGCCGAGCCATTCCTTTATGCTGGGCCATTAGCATACTGGCCATACTATTGTCATCCAGCGCTAAGCTTATAATGTAAAACCTGACCTTTTCCAACGCCTTTGTCCAGCTACAAATTTCCTTTGTTCTCACTGAGCATGGCATGGCCTGTAGGTAAAATCCACCCTATAAAAGGTCCCCAATTCCGAGCCTTCCTCGGATCACCCTAGACTTCCATCCAGCCTTGCTGCTGCTCTGTCCAGTGAAGTTTTCCCCTCAGTTCTCAATAACTGAGTCTGCCTTCCTCGGAACACTCTGGACTGCTATCTTGCCTTGCTGTCAGTTTGTCCAGCGAGTCGCCCCCTCAGTGAACCGCACTGAGCTTTCTTCCCTGCAACCCTCTGTTTTCTCCAGAACTATGTGAAAAAGGTGTCGTATTACCCACTCCCCCGAAAACTCTCAATTTCTATTTCCAGTTAGTGGGTGTGCATGTGTTGTCTTGTTTGTTGTTTGTCTTTTAATAAAATTGCTATTTTTGTTACTTTAAAACCTTGCCTGGCCACTCTACTGACCTGACGCCGCAGGCATAGGGTTAAAAGATCCCAGCTAAGTTACCCTGCCTCTCGTTAGCTTGAGAGAGTGCTTGAGTCTAATTTCCCCCATTTTGTGTTTTTATTTGGTTATTTGGGCGTCCCTCCCGGGACCCCCACAATACAGGGTAACATAGGGAGGAAATGGTCTTTGAAACATAAAGAATTCATCATTTACCCCTGTAATGCAGAGTCTTCAGCAAAAAAATAGCAGATCATCTTTCTATAGAAAATAAATATTAATTCACTTTAATGGAAAAAAATAGTATCTAAAGTTCAAAAACTAAGAAATAGTCAGTGTCTAATTTTATTCCAAGCTGGCATACATCCCCCAAGAACACGTGTAGATTCTTGGAAGAATGTTTTAATCTCAACAACATAGTCCTGTAGTCTTTTTCTTTAGGTCACATGTACTTCATTCACTGAGCCCTGATTCTTCTGAGAATGGGTGATGTGAGTTTTTACAAATTCTGTTCTATTTTTTTTTAAAAAAAAACAATGTTACTGTTACAATATTCTAATAAAAATAAAACATACTTTTAAAGTTGGCTATAAGGATCAGTGCCATTAAGTAAGCTTCCTGTCTTAGGCCGCTTCCGCACTAGCCTGTTACAGTGCTATGATTCCACTTTCAACCTCCTTTGGAAGCCACTCAGCCCCTCCCTAAACTGCAAACCCCAGGATTCCATAGGAGGTTGAAAGTGGAATCATAGCACTGTAATAGGCTAGTGCAGAAATGACCTTAGCCTTGCTCTCAGAAGCCTTGGATAGCAGACACAAGAAAGTCAGGACTCTTTGTACCGCCACCTGAGCATTCTCATGTCTCAAAAAAGTATGAAAATGTAGTATAGAAAGGGCATTTATCTCTGAGAAACAGGTATGTCACTAATTACAATAGCCTCTATCTTACTTCCTTCAGGAAAGGATGGGCTCCCTTTCCTCATCTGCCTTTTGACACAGTAGCATTAGATGTTCACTAACACCTGCCCATTCATTAACTCAACTTTGAGTGCAATTGGCAAAGTATAAAACAGCCAAAATGGGTGTGACAAAAACAATACCTTCGATAATATTAAATGCTAACTCTATTTACATATCCAGTGGGAAGTGGGAAACTTCTCTCCACCAAGCCAGGAGGAGTGGGACTTTGGGAAAGATAGGGGAAATCCAGCTGCTCTAACATTAGAACTGTGGGGCATGTTGGATATATTGATTGTAACAACACTGGGTCTGAAGGTTCTGTAGGTAATTATGTCTAGCGTCTAGAGTAATTACATCTGATAAATATCCTGATGAGAATCAAATCAAACCAATCAGTAAGCCAATCAGTAAATGTCATCAAAAGGGAGGTTCCTCGCTTGTCTGAAGGCATCACTTCCCTGCCAAGATTGTTCAATATCAAGCTATAGGAAAAGGGAGTATCAGTATGCAGGTGCCACAGTGCTTGCCATTAACAATTTCACCAGAGAATAAGGCAAATGTTCAATGCATGGAGCAGGTATCCATAACTGGGAAGGCTAAAGAGCTTGGAGAAGTTACTGTTTTAGACTACAGCTCCCAGAATCTCCCAGGCTGAACATATTGAAGCTAGAATAAAAAATTATGAAAATCATAATGAAAACCAATGAAATGTTTTGTTGTTATGATGACCTCACCATAGAACTTTCAGGGGGAAATTTATTCAGAAGAGGTTTGCCACTGCTTCCTTCTAAGAGTGTGACTTGCCCAGGGTCGTCCAGTGCTTTTCCAATGCTGAGCAGGTATTTGAATCCTGATCTTCTGGAATCCTAGGGCAGGCTCTTCATTTCATGCAACTGATTGTACATTTGTCATTCTTACTGAGTGCAATCCAAAACTGTATAATCTGTTCTGAATCAAATATCAAATGAATTTGTCACTCCAAGCACAACACACACACGTAGTAGATGCGCTCCCACTAGGAGCAACTCTGAGTCTCCAGGAGGGTGGCTGGTGCCAACTGTTCTTTATATTGTTGGAATTAGAGCCTATTCCAAAAGAGGGTGAATCCCGTTGTCTAGGCTGTAGCCTAGACTTCTCCACTAGAACCATAAGGGCCTGAAATGTCACTGTCCAAACTGTGGTTGGAAGGATCAAAAGGACTGAAACCCAGTCCTGAGTAGCCTTTTGTCCTCATTTTTAAGGACTTTGGGGAAGGGCTTCCTTTTTATCTTTTGCTTCCACTATGTAACTTCGTGTAACACATCCATAAATAATTACAGGAAGGATGGCTTTAGATCTGATATGTGCATTCCAGTTTTTTTAACCACGGTTGCCTCCTTGTAGCCAGATCTGCTTCCTTGAAGTGAGAAACAAACTGGACTGTATCAAGGCTGGCATCCACAGCTTCCAGCATCAAATTCCCCCCATGTAAGCATATCTGCTAACCAAGAAAGAAAATATGTGGGAGGGTTCTCGCACCCACCAGGCTTCTTCCACCCACTCTGGACTCCATCATTGAAGAAGTCATTGAAAGACTAGGACTCTTGGCTCCTTCCATTCCTTTAGCCACCTAAAAATCGCCCCTACTAATAACCTCTAACTGAAGTTCCAGGTAAGACAGGAGAGTTGGCTACAGAAGGCAACCACTGCTAAATGCTATGTTGTTGTTGTTGTTGTTGTTGTTGTTGTTATCTTTATTTTTATCCCTTTCTCCCTGAGGGAATTCAAAGCAGCTTACAGCCATTAAAAGAAACATAATTAAAAACTGTCATATACAAAAGTTAAAAGAAAATTAAACCACAATAATAATTAAAGCACGTTAAAATACATAAAAACAGTATTAAAATATCAATTAAATAACAATTAAAATGACCAGCACCAATAGAAATTACATATAAAATGCCTGCTGGAAGAGGAATGTTTTTAGCTATTTCCTGAAGGTAGGCAGGGAGGTTGCCGGTCTAACCGCTTCAGGCAGGGAGTTCCAGAGCCTGAGAGCAGCCACTGAGAAGGCCCTCTCCCGTGTTCCCACCAAATGCACCTGTGAGGGTGGTGGGACTGAGAGAAGAGCCTCTCCAGCAGATCTCAACACCCAGGCTGGTTCATAGGGGAGGATATGGTTCTTCAAATAACCTGGACCTGAGCTGGTTTTAAGGTCATCACCAGCACTTTGACATGTGCCCAGAAACAGATCAGCAGCCAGAGGAGCTGTTGCAGCCAGGGTTGTTGTGTGCTCCCTGTAACCAGCTCCAGTTAACAACCTGGCTGCAGCTCTTTGGACCAGCTAGAGTTTCCGAGCACTCTTCAAAGGCAGTCCCACGTAGAGTGCATTACAGTAATCCAGCTGGGATGTAACCAAGGCATGTGTCACCATGGCCAGGTCTGACATCTCAAGGAACGGGCGCAGCTGGAGCACAAGCCTTAATTGTGTAAATGCACTCTTGACCACTGCTGAGACCGGGGCTTCCAGACTCAGAGTTGAATCCAGGAGCATTACCAAGCTGCGAACCTGTGTCTTCAGAGGGAATGCAACCCCATCTAATACAGGCTGGATCCTTATTCCTTGATCTGTTTTTCTACTGACTAGGAGCACCTCTGTCTTGTCTGGGTTAAGTTTCAATTTGTTTGTCTTCATCTAGTCCATTACTGATGTCAAGCACTGGTTTAGGACCAAGACAGCTTCCTTGGCTTATGATGGAAAAGAGTAATAAAATTGGGTGTCATCCACATACTGATGACACTGAACCCCAAAACTCCGGACAACCTCTCCCAGAGGTTTCATGTAGATGTTAAATAGCATGGGGGACAAGACTGAACCCTGAGGGACCCCACAGGCCAGAGGGTAGGAGGTTGAACAGAGGTCTTCCAGCACTACCTTCTGGGTTCAGCCCTCCAGGAAAGAATGGAGTCACTGTAAAACAGTGCTCCCAAAGACCCTCCCCGCAGGGCGACCCAGAAGGATACCATGGTCAATGGTATCGTAAGCCGCTGAGAGGTCCAGCAGAACCAACAAGGACACACATACCCTGTCTAGTTCCCAGTGTAGGTCGTCCACAAAGGTGACCAAAGCCATCTCAGTCCCATAGCCTGGCCTGAAAGCAGATTGAAATGGATCTAGATAATCCATTTCATCCAAAAAACCCTTGCTGTAGTGAAGCTATTGACCTCTCTTCTGTACACCAGGCAAGATGGAACTGATGGGAGGTACAAGCTCCACCCTTAGGGTGGAGGACCAGTTAGGCCATTTCCACACTAGATAATAGTGCTATTATTCCACTTTCAACATCCTATCCTGGGGTTTGCAGTTTTCGGAGGGACTACCCTGTTAAATATTAGGCCTTCCGGTTCTCTGACTAAAGGGTTAAAGTTTGAGTCTTGTTCCTCTGCTGCGCTCATGGTTATGGTAAATTGCAGGTCGACTTGACCCAGCCAGTGTGATAAGAGACATCTGGCTTGCCTCTCAGTTTCTGTGGGAAACCTGGGGTTGTTTGGAAAAACATCCTTACAGTAGCCTATAACTGCTGTGAGAAATAACTCACTGTACTAGCTCCCCTTCATCTCCCCCATTCGCCCGCTTGCTGTTTTCGCTTTTTCACAGCTCTCTCTTCTCATGCTGTAAGAGGAGAGAGAAGCGCAATGGATTTTACCTAATTTTCTGATGTCTTTATGTTACTTACTTATGTTACTTAAATAAACACTAGTTTAGTTTTGCATCCATACTTTGGCCTCAGCTCTGGACTTTTTTTGTTTTGTACCTGTGCTGTTTTTTGGTATCTGCCTGTTTTGAAACCCAGACGTTATGTGTGCCATGCTGGCGTACAGCAAGTTCCCTGGAATCTGCCAACACACCCCTCCCTAAACTGCAAACCCTGGGATTTCATAGGATGTTGAAAGTAGAATAATAGCACTGTAACAGCCTAGTGTGGAAATGGTCTTAGATTGAAGCTTGCATCTGGTAGGAACACCCTGCCTCTGAAAGAATAAGACCCAGTCAAGGATGCCTTTCCCACACTGCAAGGAAATAAACCTCTCAAAACTTATCTCAAACTAAGTAGTCTCTCTCAGCATTCAACCCCTATTTATTTATTTTATTTCATTTCTGCCTTTTCTCCTGGCATGGGAACTCTACGACTTGCAGTTTCTTCCCTGTGGCACTGTGCAGTCCTGGATTAGTAAATCAAAAAGGATTAGTAAATCAAAAAGAAGGCGGTGGAGGGGGAAAACCGGTAAAACTGTGATAACTGAAGTTGCCGCCCAGGTCTCTGACCTTGACAAAAACTAAACCTTAAACCAAAACCTTTATGTTAATCTAAAAAACAAACACAAATCAGAAATGAACAGATGAGGCAAAAAATCAAATTAGGAAACAGAGGGCCTTTCCGCACTACACTGTTATAGTGCTATTATTCCATGGAATTCTGGGGTTTGCAGTTTATGGTGGGGCGTTTAGAATTCTCAGCCAGAGCTCTTGGGCCTCAGTAAACTTCAAACCCCAGAATTCCACAGGATGCTGAAACTGGAATAATAGCACTATAACAGTGTTGTGCAGAAAGTTCCAGTATGTGGAGGGATACCTATGCTTGTGAGAAAGGCAGAGTGAGATGTGTACATTTCCAGGTGTGTTGTAATTGAAATGGGATCTCATCAAGGAAAGCCCCTCTCAACTGGCAGGGTTCTCCCCTTGCCCTGCTTTATAAAAAGTATGTTTATTCCTTTTGTTTACCTCAAGAAACAATTTGAAGTTACACACCAGGATATATTCTGGAGAAGATGCAGCAGTTTGCTTCTGCCCAAGCCTATGGGGAAGTGCAAGACTCCACCTCTCCTGAGTTAACTGAATGCAAAGCACTTTTGCACTTTGAACTCAATTTCCAGCAACTGAAAAAAAAGGAAAGGGAGGAGGAAAAGAAAAGGGAGGAATGAGAGGAGGACAAAACAAGTTTTAAAAGCAGCTGAGAAAGTGGGACAACAGAGGATTAACTGGGGTCATTCCTGACAAACAAGTTAGAGAGTATATTATATTGTATTTTGTTTTTATTTGTAAGCTCCCTTAAATCCCGGTTTGGAGGCAGGCAGGGGAGGAGACAGGATATAAGTTAAAAATAACACTTTTCAACCTTTGCTGGCTGCTGTTGTATCAGACTGTGAAAGAGATAGTGATCAGCTCACCACTCTAAAACAGGGGCAAGCAGAATGTAGATCCAGATCTACTGGTACGATCAGTAAGAGCTGCTGACTCTCTGTTGTTTAACAACCACCACAACTAATTAAAAATAAATTATGCTGCTGAAATTAAAGGAGCTTAAGGGAAAACTAGGAGTGTACTTGTTTGAAGCAATTTTGAGCTCAGTTCTGATGGAGGAAACAAATGTGTAGGCATAAGCTTAAAGGCATGCCGTCTTTAATTCAAAGGTGGCATGTTTCTTATGAGAGCCAGTATGGTGTAGAGGTCTGAGCATTGGACAATGGCCCTGGAGACCAGAGTCTGATTCCCCACTCAGCCATGGGAACCCCGCTCAGCCATGGGGACCTTGGGGGTGTCGCACACCCTCAGCCCCAGAAAATTCTGTGATAGGTTTGCCTTAGCCTCACCGTAAGTCAGAAACACCTTGAAGGTACACAACGACGACGACAACGACAACAACAACAAAGTTCCTTATCCACACTCATTTCCTCCCATTACTTTGCACTTGGGTCTGGTTGGTAGACAGCCAACATGGTGTAACGGTTTGAACACTGAACTGTGAGTCAGGACCCCAGGGTTTGAATCCCCTCTCGGTTATGGAAACCCGTTGGGTGACCTTGGGCAGCCTCAGATGAAGGCAAAGGAAACCCCCCTATGAACAAATCTTGCCGAGATATCTGTGTGATAGGTTCACCTTAGTATCACCGTAAATTGGAAACAACTAGAAGGCACACCAACAACAACTAGTGAGACAACATCAGAGTATTAATAAGAAAAGAAAACTCAAGTAGATTGCAAGATGAGTCCAATTTTTTTCCTTGCTGCTCTACTATGCTTTGGTGTTGTGTTCCTTCAAGTTGTTTCCACTTTATGGCAACCCTAGATGAAACTTTCATAGGGTTTTCTTGGCAAGATTTGTTTGGTGGGGGAATTGCCTTTGCCTTCTTCTGAGGCTGAGAGAGTGTGATTTGCCCAGGGTCTTCCAGTGGGTTTCTATAGCTGAGCAGGGATTTGAATCCTGGTCTCCAAAGTTGTAGTACAATGCTCAGACCAGTACACCATGCTGACTCTGTTCAAAGACAGTGCCTTTGTTTATGTTTCAGACTTCAGGCTTTCTTCACGCAACATGCTAAAAGGCAGGTGTGACAAAGCTACTGTGCAGGAGAGAAAATGAAATCCTCAGGACTGTTCTGTCATCGTCTTGGAACCATGTCGGTCTCTGACACTGATGGAAGTGTTGTTAAAAGGGCAAAGGTGATTCAGAAATGTATTTTCACCTCAGCTTCAGTGTTGCATTTTTTACAGTCAAACTAGCTGTTATGAGAGGAACATGAGATCCTGGCCCTGCTAATCCTCAGAATGCTAATGGAAGGTGGGGCACAAAAGAACAAACAGACAAGGCTTGCATCATAACCCTTGCCCTAGATGAGTCTTTCCCTGAAAAGCCACATGTCTGCAGTTTATGTTTAATAATTGACCTCTTTTGCACTATACAGTTATAGCACTCTGTTTCCACACTCTGTGGAGTACTAGGATTTGTAGTTTTGTGAGGTATTTAAAATTCTCTGCTAGAGAGCTCTAGTGCCTCACAAAGAAAACTCCATAATAGGTTCATTCTTAGGTTCCTTCTTCTTGAGGATGTTTCCATGGCAGTTAAAGTGGTATCAGGGTGCTACAATTATATAACCTTAAAAAGTCTCCTTACTGATTGGGACCTAAAAGGAAAAGGAAACTTAATTGCAAGGATCTGAAAATGGAAGGAAACTCAACTTCCAGCCTTAGAAAAGCATTTGCAAGAAGAATTAGCAGATAGCCTTCTTTCCCCCAGCAACTTTTCTCTTGCCTGTGCCCCCCCCACCCCTAACATTTTGGTAAATAATAGTTTTTAAGAACTACATTTATGAGAACACTTGATTTTGCCCTCAATAGAATTCAAATTCTGGTGGTATAAACAGAAAGTATGTTGTTGTGTGCCTTCAGGTTGTTACTGTCTTATGGAAGCACTAAAGCAACTCTATCAAGCGGTTTTCTGGTCATGGGGTTTTCTTGTTCAGAGGGAGTTTGCCATTGCCTTCCTTTCAGGCTACCAGTGTGCAATTTGCCCAAGGTTACCCAGTGGGTTTCCATGGCTGAGTGGGATTCAAACCCTGCTGTCCCAGAATCCTAGGGCCTTTCTGCACTACACTGTTATAGTGCTATTATTCCACTTTCAACACCCTATGGAATCCTGGGGTTTGCAGTTTAGGAGGGGCATTTAGAATTTTTAGCCAGAGAGCTCTTTGGCCTCAGTAAACTACAAACCCCAGAATTCCACAGTATGTTGAAAGTGGGATAATAGCACTACAACAATGTAGTGTGGAAAGGCCCCTGGTCCAACAGTCAGACCACTATACCACAGTGGCTCTCTAAACATAAAGCTAGCAATGCTAAAATCCTCCATATGATGTACAGCATGGTGTTTTGTTAATATATTTATTGTATCATTATTGAGCAGCTCAGAGGTTTCCACCCTTTCATACTTCAACTGCCATGGTTCTATCCTGTAGAATCCTAAGATTTGCAATTTAGAGAGGAGGTGACCTTGGGCACATCACATGCTCTCAGTCCCAGAAAACCCCAGGTTCACCTTAGGGGTGTCATAAATGAGAAGCAACCTGAGGGCACACAACAACAATGTAAAATTCTTAGACAGAATTTAAGGGCCTCAGCAGGCCAAGCATTTCATAAGATGTAGTTTAAAACATAATGATATACTTGTGCTGCATGAAAGAGCCAAATGTTATTCTCACTGATGTCCTTGCATATTTTCATGCTTCTGTTGTCTGTTTTACAAACTCCATTAAATGCACTTGCTTTACAAAGAGCAAAACAGCAGTGCTGTCACTGCAGATGTCTTTCATGCCTGTGTTCTTCTTTTCTAATCAGCAATGCTCCAACATCAGTTTACACTGATCATTTACTTTGTGAAAAAATGCCATTTTACTTTAGAAAGTGTTAGAATGTTCAGTTAATAACATTTGAATTAATAAGTGTTTTAGGTCTACTCAAAAGGTTTTTTTAAATACCATTTTCCTGGTTGATGGTGTTTTAGTACTGTTTCCCCTCCTCAATTTTTTAAATTTATGCTAGAACATCTTTTTAGCTTACCTTTTAAAAAGTTATTACAGTAATTGCACAGTAGCAACACAAAATAAAAAGGTTAACACACTTTAAAATGAGTTTTTTTTAAGGAATGAACAAATGTTTTCTGAAGTGGTGTACTCAGCTGAATTGAGTGCTCTCTGCCAACATGGCTAAATCACACCCATTAGTGTGGAAATATTTGAGAACAATGTACACATTGCGGGGGACTCTATACTTCCAAAGTCAGTTTAGAGAATCATTTACAATTCTGCCTCTAGCTCACAGAAATCAGCAGTTACTGCCTAGCTCTAGGAACTGCCAATGTAGTAGTGCCTTCAGTAAATTTAAGTGGAATGGAATGCTTGTTTTGCCACTGTATTATCATTTCAGTACTTAATTTTTATTCCGTTTTGTGAGTTGAAATTTGCAACACTGTAAACTGATTTGGGGTTTGGAAAATAGTTTGAAATATCTGAATAAATCAAGGCTATGCATAGCATAGTACCTGGACCACAGCCAGCACTAAAACCTTTTTGTGGCTTTCTGGCTTGTCTTGGACTGCCCCAACACCTCTCCAAGAGGAAACAATAAAAACTCAGCCAAAAATGGCTAAAAACAACTGGAGGCCTCTAGGAGCATCGGTTTAACAATTAACACTCCTTTTACAGTTCTTTAAACTTCTAATCACAACTAGAAGTAGATTTCTGGTCATGATTTTTGTCCAGTTTCCCACAATGTTAGGACCAGTGAGGCTTGCCCTAGGTCTTTAAGCATGAAAATCTGACCCTGCACTGACTGAAATTGCCCACTCCAGTCCAAACAATTAACCAACCAATCAACAAACGAAAGTGATCAGGGTTTGCTTTTAACCTTATCATGGTATAGTGGTTTGAGCATAGGACAATGACCCTGGAGATTAGAGTTTGATTCCCTGCTCAGCAGCATCCAAACTCTAGAGCACATTCTTCAGAGTTAGTGTTGATAAGGCAGATCCTACCATGAAGCAGGGGAAAATAATTTGCTTTGAATGGCACCATGTGGAGGATCAGACAGATGTAGGTAGGAATATATAGAGGGATTTTTTAAAGGCTTGATCACATGAGAAAAGTAAATAGCAATTACAGCAAGAGTCTTTGGCTGGGACTCACTACATTACTTAGTTCCTTCTCCAGAGGCAGGAACATTTGGAAAGTTTTTCTTTTACAAAGGAGGTCACTAACAGGGTTGTTTTTTTGTTTTGTTTTTTGTATTAATTAAAAAAAAGAAATACTTTTCAAATGGTCTCTCACCAGGAGAACAACAGAAGAGAAAAAATTTCACATAATAAATCTCAGCCAAAGATGCTACTATCCTGCTACAATTTCAATTTACCAGCCTCATGTGATAAAGTGGTAAGTGTTGGCCTTAGTAAAGGAACAGAAGATGAGGTAAACTTTGATTCAAAGATTACCTCAGTTTCCCCTCATCCACTAAGGCCAACAGTTCAGGACACAGTTTCTCAATCAGGGTTCCCTAGAATCCTAGGATTCTGCAAGAAGTTGCTAGGCATTCTGCAACAGATTAAAATAAGCTGTTAGATGTGACAAGTTGAAAACGAGTTGAAGGCACACAACAACAATTAATTTTATACAGGGGTTCCCTGAGACCTGCAAATTATTTCAGCATTTCCTCCAGAGTAAAAAATTGAGAAAGTCTGCTTTAGACCAACTAAGGCTTTGAGCTTTGGGCAAAAAACGTGTTTTAAATCTGCACTGAGTGTTCAAATCAGGTCATCTAATATAAAGAGGTTGTTGTTGTTGTTTTTTGGTGAGTTCTGCTTACATAGCACACATTTTGATAACGTTTCACATGGACAGCTCCTGGTGCTACTTATCAAGGCACAATTTGCTGTTATTCTATCTCTCCCTCCTTAACAGATTTTCTGTAGTAAGAAAAAAGACAGAAAAAATGGTGGAGAAGTACTCCTTTTGTACAATGACCCTGGCTCTCCAGGCTTTTATAGTTTAACCCTGGGATGGAAATTGTGTGACATTTCTGATGTAGTTGGACCGCATCTTCCAGCACTTCTGGTCCTTAGTTATGTTGGATAGGGCTGCTGGGGCATTCATTCCAGCAACACCAAGAAGGCCGCACTCTGATTTAGGCCATGGGGAAAGAAAGAGTTCCAATAGGAAATTTTACATTCAGCAGTATGTAGATTTCAACAGAGGTTATTTTAAAATGGCTACAGGATGCATAGGTATCCTGCCTTTACATTCTTCAAACACAAATTTAAAGGATTTGTTTTCACTTGTTTGGGTTTTTACTTGTTTCAACTTTGGAAGCTAACTTTAGCCCCAGGGCTGTGAAACAGACAGGATAACAATGACAACAGTTTCGCCTCTTAATTGAGTAATAAAAATATGTTTTGGACTTTTCAAGGGCAAATGTTGTTTCATTTATTAGATGTACGCACTGTGTATTAGATGTTATACGGTAAGGATCTGTGAGGGGGACATGAGAGAATGGAATGTTGAGAATGAGTGGTAATTGGCTGGATGTCTAAGAAGTTTTTTAAAAGACAGGTGTTATTCAGAGTGAGAGAAAGTTGGGTTGGGTCTGTCAAAGTTAGGATTAGGAGTCAGTCAAAATGAGGATTTAGTGAGGTTTAGGAGTTTGAGTGTTTCAGAGCATTAGAGTCAAGGTAAGAGTTAGCTAGGAGATGAACGAGCAGGTATGAAAGAGATGTGATTTTGGTGTATCAAATAATTAATCTGTGGTAGTATGTTCAAATCTGTTTAATATATCATTATTTTTGTCTTATGGGCTTCTCCCACTTATCGCTGGAGCACTGTCACAAAATGGAATTACTTGAAAAGAGGAACCCATGTACTGTACTCCAGGAAGCATGAAGGACTTACGGAATTCACTTGTTACTGACTGCACATGTGCTGCTTGCAAAATCTCTCAGCCATCTTAGCCCCTTTTACCCAATCTCAGCACACTTTGTAAGCAGCGTGTGCATGTCAGTGGTTCCAAGTGAGCCCCCATAGGCAAGAAGAACTGATGAAAGAGTGGAATCTCCATTAATTAATGTAACTTGTGTGTTTAATTTGGAAGCATCAAAAGAGCAAGTTGCCAGACAATGGGGTGTCAAAAGGTATACGCTTTCCCCACCCCCAGGAACATTACATTCATTTCAGACACAGTGTCTGCAATGGCAGCAGTCAATCAACAGTGGCAGTATTTTGTGGGAATAGAAGATAAAATCTCGCACAGGAACCACATGGGCATCTAGGAGTTCCCCACAGTTGGTGACCATAACAGTGTGACAGAAGAGACCCTCACATTGGTGGTAGAGTAGGGATAAGGGAAAACCTGCACATTTGGTGTCAATGGTTGGGCCAAGTTGAAACCCTCATAGTTGGTGGCAGCAGAGGGAGAGGCAGAACCTCCAGAGTTACAGGTTCTTATATTTGTGAACTCTTGACAGCACAAGCATGTGGGACTACAGGATGCTCAGCACAGTATGGGAACAGATAACAAGTCTAGTATTTAAAAAAAGCACAGTAGAAACCCAGTTTGAGTAAGCAGCACTAAAAATCAATTCAGCTACAGCCAGAAAAAGACAATTGAAGTTTATGCACAGACAGAATTAATCTCCTGTTAAGCTAAGCTACTATACACACAAAAATCTTTCTCGTGTGGGTTGGTGGGTCTGAAGTGTCGTTGAACTGCCACAACGCTCTCCTAAGATGGCATGCTTCTGTGGTCAGAGAGGCAAGTATGCAATTATGATAAGGCAAGGATTGCTCCTCATACAGTGTACCCATCATGGGTGTTCTATTCCAGGATACCCCCCCCCCGGGGAAAACAAAAACATGAATGTTGCATCTCATTGTTGTCAATGGATGCAACGTGTGTACATTTGCTGCAATGTGGGTGCACATCCATTGCATCCATTAACAATAATAGGACACGATGATTCATACAATGTCACATTCATGCATGGGAGGTCATTCCAGAAGAGGGTGCACTGTACTTTGTTTTGTCTTTCTTGGCTTTTTTTTTTTTTTTAGCATTTATGCAGTTTGGAAATTGCTTAGAGAAGGGGCAGGGAAAGTGTAGCCTGTGGGCCCAACTCCCTTTCTGCAGCCCTTGGTGCTTTCTCTCCCCGCATTTAATTTGGAGCCCCAAAACAGGTCAAAAATAATGGCAAAATGCAATGGTTTTAGCCCCCCCCAAGACCACTAAAATGCCAAATGCAAAATGAGAACTAACTTTACATCACTTCAAGTTTCAATACACAATGCAACTGAAAATGTGCCCTGTCCCCAATGGCATTGCCCACACCTAGACACAGCATTAACAGTGAATGCTCACACAGCCTTCCTCTCTTTCTGCAGAACACAACATACAGGGCTGTGTGTGGAATGTACAGCCACTAACTCCTCTCATTTGTTTACTTGAATTCCTCCTCTAGGCAACACACATTAAGAAGACTCCCCATAGAATTCTGTTTAACCCACCCTACCACCCAGTTATTCCAGTGTTTTGCTTCCTTTCTTCCTCAGGATCTTGTCCTCCTTTGTCAGCTCATGAGGCCTGTCTCACTTTATGGTGTGGAGAGGAACAGTGCTTCTCAACCAGTGGTACATGTAGTATTGGTGGGAGATGGAAATTTCATGATAGTTTCTAAGATTTCAGTCTCTTTCAACTTCCACATTCTCCTTCAAGTGTGATATAACATCTTCTGTTTTACACACAACATATCATTAAAACTTATACTCAGGTGGATTATTAAATTCTCATCTACTAGAAGATTGATTATTTTTTGTTTGCCTTTGCTGACTTTAGAATTTTAAGAGTGATAAATATAGACACACAATTCTGTTTCTGTAGAAATGGGGTTGGGATCTGGAATCTTTGAGAGCATGATTGATGGAATCACGGTCTGAGAGACTAAGGCCATTTCCACACAGGGTAAAACCCCGCGTTGAGACAATCCGAGATGGAGGTCGTCCACACCGCGGGGCGATCTAGTGCGGTTGGAAAATGTGAGGCTCCACACCTCCAACCGCTCTAGTGCAGCCGCTAGGGTGGCGCTGCGAGTTTTTTAAAAACCACCTTCCCAGGTGGTTTTTACGAAACTCGCCCGCACTAATCTGCCACTGCTCCCGGTGTGAATCTGCAGAGACGCATTAGTGCGTCTCTGCAGATCTGCCCGGGGGCGGGCTTCCGGCTGGCGCGCTGCCCTGATTGGTGGAGCGCCGCCGGAAGCTGCCAGCCGCCATTTTGGGCGCCGCCAAACGCCGCCGAAATTCAGCGGCGTGTGGAGCGGCGGAGCCGCACTCCCCCAGGGACGGAGCAAAACGCACGCAGGTAATCTCCGCCCCTGTGTGCGCCGCCCCGTTTCGGCTCTGCATGTGTGAAAAGGGCCTAAGAACCACTGGAGCTGAGGAAGAAAGGAAGCAAAACACCAGAAAACTGGCTTCTCTTCCTCTTGCTTATCCATCTTGGCTCTTGTGGTGTGCAATGAATTGACCCAGCTGGGCCCAGCCTGCATGATGATACCACACAGAGGCAGAGAACATGCAGGCAAGGGATGGGATACTACACTACCTAGGCCAAGGGTAAGAATCATAAAACCCTCCAGATGTAGAAAAACAACTTCCAGCATTCTTCACTATTAGCTATGCTGGCTGGGCTAATGTGAGGGAGAGCAAGAGAGGGTTTAGGAGAGACAAAAGAATTAGCAGTATAAGCAGCTATATGCAAGAAAGGGTGGGAGCTGAGATGAAGCAGGATGTGGGAGGGAAGGGAAAGGGAGGCAAAAGGACAGAAGGGAGCATGAGAGTTGCAGTAGCAAGATTCAAGGAGCAATAGAGACAAGCATGATGGGGGCAAGGTGCAAAGCAAGATGTAGAGTTGGAAAAGGAGAGAGGGGATAGGAGGTACAGCAGCACAGTGCAAGGAACAAGAGAGGGGAGCATGGCAGAAGCATGACCTGAGTCCAGGAGAAGGAGGAATAAGGCTGGGGCAAATTAGGAGCACAGCAATGGAGGCAAAGCAGCAGCAGCAGAGGTCCTCCAGGAGAAGATGAGCAGAGGCAGCCAGCTGATGATGCTACTAGGAGGAAAGGAGTTGCTGTGACTAGGCAAGGGGAGAGAGCAAACAGAAAATTATTGAGGTAAATGCTTGATGTGAATCTTCAGATTTTGGGAAACTGACTCAAATAATTATGAAGATAAAGTCCTTTTTGACAGACTACAGTTGGTCCTCCACAATTGCGGTTCTTTTACAGATGTGATTATTTGTGTTGTTCGATCCCTTTCACTCCACCACTGGTGCGTCTTTCTAGGGGAACCTTCCCTCTCAGCGGCTCTGACCTTTAAAAACCCATCTGCGGTTGTCCTCCTTCTCCATCAGCTGCTGCTTGGCCAGGTAAGGACAGTTCACAGCCCAATTTCTCAGCATCACAAACCCTCTCCAAATGCCTCCCACACACCCAAAGAAGGAAGTGAGGGAGGAAGTACAGGGCCATTACGACAACCCACACCCTTCCCTCTCCTTTCCCTGGCTTGGTTTCTCCATTTTCCCCATCATGCCAGCCCCCTTCCTAGAGACACACACACACATTTTGATCTTTGCAAAAAAAATTTCATGAAGATCCTGCACCCCTAATCCTAGAGAATGTGGAGGGCCACCTGTAATCCCACATATCTCTTGGGAGTATGTTATGAGCATTTGAACCATTTATTCACAGATATGGCCTACTAAGTTAAACGTGCGTAAGAGAGAGATGTCATTTACCTCCACAACGAAAACTTTATTAAGTTTATCAAAACAGCAACTGCAGAGGTGAGGATGTACAAAGAGCTTCCTGTGCTATTGACATGCATCCCTAGCTTTCTACCATCAGCGAAAAACTGGTGACCAAAAGTAGTGACATGATGCGAATACCACTGGAAATGCCTGTGGATATTGTTTCTATTAAGTGGGTCAGTCTAGATGACCTTTGGTTGTAAGCGAAGAGCAGTTGGAGCAGTTGATTTTCTCTGAAGGAATACAATGGTACTCTGTGAGACAGAATGTTAGGGAGGATGGAATGTGCCTCGCTATGCTTTGCAACATTTGTAAGATTACGCAGGAGAATGGTGGGAACCATTTGTACCTGTCAGTTTCCTTTTCTTGACCATGTGATGTATTTGTTTTGGAGATGTACAAATTGCTCTGAATGTAAGGAGGCGGGGCCCAGACTTTTGAGAAGTTTCTCACTGGGACATTGTGCACAAATAAATCTTTTTTCCTAAAAACCATGGGTATCTATCTCAGTTCCGCTACACTATTGTACTTTTTACTGCACTAGAAATGTGCATGACCTCTTTAAACGCCCTCTCTCTTATAATCCCCCAGCAATCTTGTCAGGTAGTTTTGTTGAGAAGCAGTTGGCAGCCCACAATCACCCAGCAAACTCCATTATTAAAAGGAGAATTGGACTTGGGTGTGCCTGTTCCAAAACTTTTAAACCTGCTTGTTCTCTCAGATCCGTTGTAACTGGGAAAGTTGCATGAAGTTTCCAACACAATGGGAGGAAAAAACGCCATGACTAATATGTCTGATTTGCATGCCTGGAATGCAAAGGAGTGATTTCTATAATGACAATAATTTGCATGATATTCAACCTAGATGCCTAGATGTGAGGGAGTGAAATACGATAACTCTAGCCAAAGGAAACAATGGGTAACTAAGGCAGCCTGGCTGGCCCAATCCTTATCTCTGCGGCGCACAAGAGAAAAACCAAGGCCACTTCCGCGCTACAGTGTTATAGCGCGATCATTCCACTTTCAACATCCTATGGAATCCTGGGGTTTGCAGTTTCGGGAGGGGCGAACACTGTAGCGCGGAAGTGGCCCAAGGGAGAGGAAAAAGCGGTTGCTGTCTTCCTGCGCCTGCGTCTCCCTGCCCGCGCTCAACAGAGCCAAAGCTCACAGGGGCAGCCGAGCAATTGGCAACGGATGGGTCCTCCTCCCGTTGCACGGTGTCCGCACGCAAGCCGCGTCTTCTCCTTCGCACGACCGGGAGGTGCCCGGAGGAGGACCCATCTTGCAGACAGCCCCCACCGCCTTCATTGCAGGAACTGCGACCAGCCAGGGGGTGGAGGCGACGCAGCGGGCGGGCGGATCCCGGCGCCTGGCTAGGACGTCGCCCTCGGCCTGGGCATTGTTCCCTCCGCTCTGTAACGCAGTCCGTGATTTGCGCCCAGGTAATCTTTCCCGCGCTATTCTTTGCTTCCTTGCCGAAGCGTTACCTGCCGGGGTTGGGGGTAGAGGAGGGCGGGGGGCGCGCGCGGGTTTTGGGCGGCGGCTCCTCCTCACTGCCTTTCTCAGGGGACTCCTGTTTGTTTGGCATGGCGGGCTTGGGGATGCGGGAAGCAAAGGAGAGTTTCTTCTTCGGTCTGGCTGGTCCTTTGAATCCCTGGAAGCCCAAAGTGCCGAGAGTTCCGCAGGTTAAAAGGGCTCGTGACTGAAAGGTCAAGAGGAAGCTGGTCTCAGTCTGAGGTGGGGAGGCTACTGACCCCCCACCCCCCCACCCCGTTTTAGAAGGCGTACGGGGGTGGTGAAAGCGCCAACAGGAATGGTATTATTCCAGAAAGCTAAACGTGTCCAAAGATGAGGGATTTTAGAAATGCACCTTTCAAGACTGGCTTCCACGTTCCGTGGGGTGCACGAAGAGTTCCTGCTGTTCAGAAGTGCAGAAATGGGGTAGACTAGTAAATCCAAACTTACTTGGCATCTCTTAAGCCCTTTCCACACTACCCTGTGCTATTATTATTAAATTATTATTATTAAATAATAATAATATTATTAAATTATTATTATTATTAAATTAAAGATATATTATTTTATATATATAATATATTATTATTTTATATATATTATTTTATATATACACACACATATATTATTATTTCACTTCCAACATCCTGTGGAATCCTGGGGTTTGCAGTTGAGAGAGGGGCCTTTAGAACTCTCAGCCGGAGAGCTCTTTGGTCTCAGTAAACTACAGACCCCAGAATTCCCCAGAATTTTGAAAGTGGAATAAGAGCGCTATAACAGCATGATGTGGAAATGGCCTTAGAGGGACAAAAGCCCTTGTGTTTGTGTATGTGTGTGTGAGAGACAGGCAGACAGTTTGTGGGCAGTTTTTTGTAAAATGAGGCTGAATTAAATGTGTTGGGTCCACGATTCTATCTGGAGTCCTGCTTAGGTTGAGCACTTTTCCAGTTCTGTTGAATTTTGTTTGACTGCTTAAATCGGTGGGATCTGGGTTCTAAGGCTGGACGCTTATAGGGAGGAAGTCCCACTCCACACAGGAAGCCTTACTTAAGTAAACAGCCCTAGGATTGTGCAATAAAAGAGCTTAACTTTTAAGCTGCGGTGCCATTTTTTTAAAAAAAATTAAACACTTGACTTGGTGATCTAGCCATAGCATGAGTAAAATTCTGTTTGCCAGCCCTCCTAGTTGCATAATTTCTTTTTTAAGCAAAGCAAATAACTGTCAGATTGTTCTTTGTGGTAAAGAGGAAGCCATTAGTTTATCGGCTGCAAAATGCCACAGGATGACTCTGGATTAAGCTATACTTCTGTTAGATATGTAAAATGTGGCTCAGCCTCAGTGACTTTCTTACTCCAAAGTATATGTAAGCCTAATTTAGATTGTTACCACCATACACAATGGTAGGAGAGACTTAGACCTCCCTCCTGAACATATTCTTTTTATATATTCACACACACTTGAGAGTTTTTTAAAAAAGCTTCATTTGCTACCAGTGGACACTGCTTTCAGTAGTCTCTGTGCAGGGAGGGCAGAATTTAGGGGAAAGTGGCTAGGAATTAAAGTTTCCCTAGCCATGCACAGTGGTCCAAGTCAGGATCAGGCCTGTACATAATTACTTTGAAGTAAGAATGAGGTACAGCTGTAGGCTATAATATGTATTATAGCTGTATAATATAATATGTATTATAGCTGTAGGCTATAAACTCTTTTTATCAGTTTTTCTCAGTTGTTGGCATGCCTTGGGCAATAATAAGCAAAGCAAACACTCCAGAGGTTTCTTTGTAGAAGGTAAAAGAGCAATGAAGTGGGATATGGGAGGAAATAGTAATAATGCAGTTCTGAGCATGTTTACTCATAAGGAAGTGGTACTAAGTTCATTGTATTTTAAACGAGGTAAAGTACAGCTGTTCCAGGGAAGTTGGAGAGATTATGCAACCATGGTGAAAGTCTTGTGTATGTAACCTGGCAATGCTGACGGCAAAAGCCACAAAATTAGTCTATACTGTCAGTGAGTTCATCTTTATTAGAGTAAACGTTTGTTAATGAATACTTAACACATTTATAGATGCTCTATTAAATTGGATGTCAGCTTGCTGTAAAAATGGTTCAGAAGCATCAAGCAGTCTGGAATATGACAGACAGATTATTAACTGGTGCTTGCTGTGTGGAATGTAATTTCCCTTTACTCTAGGAATGTAGAGATATAAATATGTGAAGGTTCTGGGGAAAATAGTGCAAAACAGCCCTCTCTTGTGTGGGCTTTTGAACATGTGAATGCATTCAATGGGCATAATTTTAAAAATGTCAATAGAATAGCTGAGGCACATGGAGACTAGGAGGGTTCCCAGAGGAGATTCACCATCATTTTAAACTCAGTTTTGTTTTTTGATATACATATCTTAATAAACAGTCTGGCCCCAGGATATCTTCCTGCTCCCATATGAAACTGAAACTGTCAATAAGATTTTTTTTTTTCATGCTCTTCTTCAAGTTCCTCCTTGCTTAGTCTCAGTACTGCATCTTTCCAACTTTAGAACAGGTTGGGGAGTCTTCTGCCATCTAGTTACTGTTCAACAATTACTGTCATTATTTCCTTGTCCTTACTGACTTAGGCCAATGGGAGTTAGAATCTCTACATTAGGAGGGCCACAAATTCACCCCTCCTGTTTTGGATGCTGAGAATTTTCTTTGTATTACTCATGCTCTTAATAACAACTCAAATTTATTGGATATGATTTCTTAAAAATGTGTATGTTATTTTTATGGCTATTAGTGCTTTAGTACATTTCCTTTGAATTATTATTGCTGATTTACTGAATTGTGAGCTGCCTCGAGGGCTGCTGCAGTAGGAAAGCAGTACAAAAAAATCATAAATGAAACACTGTTATTTAAGAAAATCACCAATATGGAAAAAAGAGAGAATTTCTATATTAACCAATTGTACTGAGAGCATTAAATCTATTATAAAAATCCATTAAAGGGATTTATGTAAGTGTTGATTTACCATCCAGCAGTTAATTCAGTGAGTATACTATAATTGCAACTAGCATTTGGATTTAGTTCATGGTAGGATTCATGTGACCCTCCAGATGTTGTTGACTGCAACCCCCAGCATTCCTTGCTATTATTTATCAAAATATTTATATCCAACCCTATATCTGAAGATCTCAGGCTGATTTACAATAAAATCAATTTAAAACAAGAATAATAACAATTTTAAAATATTAAAATTGGTTAACTTATCAATTAAAAACTAGACAATTTAAAATCAGTTAGAACAATTTTGCAGATGTAAGACATGCATGTACAGTAAAATGAGTCAGGCCCAAAGGACTTGGTGGCCAAATGATCCCCGCATTGATACCAGTCGAGCTTCCAGGGGATAAGGAATGGCAACATCTGGAAAATCACATATGTGTGTGTATGTGCCTTAAGTTGCCCGTTGACTTATGGTGACTCCGTGGATTTCATAGGGTTTTTTAGACAGGGTTTTGCCAGTTCCTTCCTCTGAAATATAACCTAGAGCACCTGGTATTTATCGGCAGGCTCCCATCCAAGTACTAACCAGGGCTAACTGTGATTAGCTTCCAAGATCAGATGGGATCTGGTGCTTTTAGAGTATTTAGGCCCTAAAATCACATAATCCTCTGATTTAGGCTTACAGTTATAGTCAGTTCACCTTTCAGCATCTCCAGTTATGCCAGTGGTTCTCAACCTGTGGGTTGCGACCCCTGTAGGGGTCGAACAACGCTTTCACAGGGGTCACCTAAGACCATCGGAAAATAAGTATTTCCGATGGTCTTAGGCTCCATTCCCTCCTCGGTGGTGGTGCACAAGCGTGAGCCACATGCTCGCGTCCTTCTGCCCCCTGTACAGAAGGGACTGAAATCGCTCCCCTTCTCCGCTACTGGGAGAACCTCCCGTCTGACGGACCAGCTTGGGGGGGTGGCGGCAGCACGGGGGCAGGCCCCCTCCTCCCACAGCCCCTGCCCCACTCGCCACGGAGTGGGGTGCTGCAGAAGGGTCGAGGGGCTGCAAGGTGGCACTTTTCTGGGGGGGGCGAGCTGCGCCTGGCGCAAAAGACAAAGGCGTTGGGATTCCTCCACACCCCGGCCTGGGTCGACACTCTGGAAACTTTTCCCTCACTGCCCCCCCCCCAGCAGAAATGAGAGCGAAACACACTACATGCATGTAGTGTGGCTATTTATTCTAGAAGTTTTTAAAATGTGATGACAAAAGTGGCAGTAATTGGGTACTTAAGTAGGAAAACTTAGTCTAATATTTGCCAGAGAGAAAAGGGATATTTAGCTGAATTGTGCCCATATTTTAATGTCATAGTTTTATTATTTTTAAGTCTCATTGACATCAGTAGAACACATGTAGTCTAATGTTTGGTACGAAAGACAATATGCTTTGCTCTCATAACATTGGCCTGTGATTGCACATATCAAAACCTCTCGAAAAGTGCATAAGGCAGTGGACAAAGATTTCATGGAGAAACTATAGAATTGTGTTATTGATTTGTGGGTTTGAGAGAGTACTTGTTCTTGAAATAGTCTGCACATTGCATAACACATCTTACTGTTACTTAAGAATGTCGAATGAGTAGGATTTATCTCTAAGTAAATTTAGCCAGAACTGAGGAACTGGAAAGTTGTTATGAGATTAACAGCATGAGAATCAACCTGCATTTTTACTAGGTCTTGTGTGTTTTTGCCAGAGTTTGTGGCTTGGGCACACCCTTGTATCTTCGTAAACAAAAATAGGTATTGAGTAGAAGAAAGGAGGAGAGAGAAATGGAGTGGGTAAGAACAGTAGAAGTACAGCTTGAGGAAATGTGATAAAAATAAGTTGCAGGTTGTATAGACTCTGGAAAAGATATCAGTTGTATCATTATGTTGAATTAATACAGTATCCAAACACTTAGGGCATTTCTTCAGTACACTGTTATAGCGCTATTATTGCATTTTCAACATTCTGTGGAATCCTGGGGTTTGCTGTTTAGGGAGGAGCATATGGAGGTTTGCACATGCACAGGTTATTTGCGTTCACAAAATAAGCAGTGCTGTTCTCAACATGGGAAATAGATATTGGGTTGTTGTCTGGAGCCAGGCAGAGACATAGGACCTCATTGCCATTTGGAGAGAGAAGGAGCTGCAGTAAGCATTGCACAAAAACCATAGGAATCTGGACATTTTTGAAGATGGGTCATGGAACATAATTAAAGAACAGGGTCTGGAAGATGGCAGAGGAATATTGAAGAAAGTAAAATGCTTAGGAAGAGTTGCCATGATGTGATGGTTTATTTCTCCAGAAAAAAATGGGGGAAATACTCCCCCCCAAAAAAAATTCCCAGCTTTACCTTCACTTCTAAAGCCTTCAGATCTATTTACGCTGACCAGTTCTGGACAGCACAGTAACAGATGCCCTCTTGCTGGTCAATCCCTATTTTTTGTCCTCATTTGTGCCACTTTTGTTCTTTCCCTTCTCTGATTGCTTAAGGCCCATACCTGTTTGACCCATGTTAGACAACACATGCCACTATTGGAGGATCAGAAAGAGGTTTTTTTAAACAAAAGCTTAAAAGTTTTCCAACAAAAAGATAAATAGTCATCCAGGTATTGCTGCTGCCCCAACGGCTGGGCCAAAGGTTCTGCCAGCTGTGCCCTGTGCTACTTAAGGTGACCAAGTCTGGTGTCCAAGAAACACACTGCAGTTACCAGAACGGTGGTGGGCAATTACCTCCCTTGGAGCAGGGGGAACAGTTTCACCTAGCCAGTATGTAGCACCAACAGGTATATATCAGGGAATATATAAGTGTATGCCAAGGAAGTGCTGCCTGTCTGGCAAGAAAGGACACCTTGCCGAAGACACTGTACTTAACATCTGTTGCAATCCTCAGCCTGCAGTACCATGAATTGTTCCAGGACATTTACAGGGACCTTGGCAGGCTGCTGTTGCCTTAGGCTGTTTGGCCATGCTACTGTTTTGACTATTCCTAGAGGTCCTTGGGAAGGAGGAAGAGGTCATGAGTTTTACAGGGTTCGTGACCACTTTCTTCTCAGTCCTAAAGATGTGGAAGTTTGATAAAAAAAGGGGGGGGAGAAAAATGTGGGTTTCTTAAAGGGATTTTTCTGATGCCTTTGTTTCTCCAGAAAAATTGAAAAATGTGTTATATAATGTTCTCTTTTAGAATAAACAAATTGTTTAAGACAAAGTGCTTATGTATTTACTCCTCCCACAATATTTCCAAAAGAATGCAAACTTTTATGTAATATTGTGTAGTAGAGTAACTCACATCATTGCCATTTTCAGACTGACATTCTATTTCTCAGATCTTTTATGGGAATGAGTGCTTTATGTCTGTTTGACCGTATAGTAGACAAAATCACTTTCTTTGAAGAGACAAGATAAATTTCTTTATTTTACTAATGTTAATGGCTTCTGCATTTATTGTATTTTCCCCAGATCTGCATAAACTGTCAAAAGCAAAGAAATTGCTTATAGTTCAGACCTTGTAGCTCAGAAAAAACAACAGCAGCAACAATGATTTGATTTGTGATTATTTTCTGAAAAGAAAAATACTACTTCTAATGTATCATGTTTGATATATTTATGCCAAACCAAATTATGCATAATACAACAATATTTGATATGTTTATGCCAAGCCAGGCTACACATAATACATCCTATGTTCCTAAAGTAACAAAATGACTTTAAGTCTGTAAACAAGGATCATATTGTATCCCGCCCCCCAGTTTTTCAAAGCAAAACAAAACTGGGAGGATTTTTGTGGTGTGTGTGTGTGTGTGTATGGGGGGGGGAGTGGCTTTCTTTCTTGGCTTCAAAATTTCCACAAATTTTACAGCTTTGATCAAATACAGGCTGAAATACTGGTGTCATAGTCCTCTACATTGATGCAGCATCCCTTACCACCGGGAAGGTATATCACGCCCACTGTCAAGGTACAGTATTGTGTTCCACTCCACATGTTAAGCTGTGTTGCCTGTGTGCCATGAGGCCAGGCTCTAAAGAAAACCTCCATTACTGTGGCAGGATCTGAGGACTTCAGCAGTCAAGATGTGGCATATAGCAAGGATTACATCATTATCAAACTGCACACTACCAGTAGCACGTCCTTTGAGTTTTCTCCCCTGAAACCACCAGGTTCTCTTCTGTGAGTACAGATGTTTCTCCCTTTGGTGCATGCTCTACTGCTTCCCCATGAATCCTTTGGAGAGTGTCTCAGGGGGAATTGGTTGTGTCCCATCCCACCCCTCCATTGTGGCATACCAGTAACACAGGTAGTACAAATTTCATTTTTTGGTCACACAACATGAAGCAAAAGTCAGCATGATAGAGATACAGTCTCAGATATCAGGATGCAGCCCACAGAGGGTTCTGGAAGTATAAGAAACACTTTACAAGCATAGCAAGCACTTTCTTTATGGAACAGTAGGCACCTGTATTCACTGCTAGTCAGTCTCTCCATTATCCCATAAACTGGTAGCAGCCAGTGCACCAGCCACATCCATTACCTCCACAGACAATTGATTTCTACTTCCATATGGCAAGTATGACACTGGTGGATTGTAAACACAGATATTTTAGATATTGAAACCATCCGTCTATGAATCTATATGTGGCCTTGGTGGCCAGACAGGCCCTGTGAGCTGAAGAGGGAGAGTTGCTTCAGCTGCACACACACTTTTGTCCTGTGTGACTTGCCTTTCATACAGACAAGGCATTTAGCCTAGAGGAACTCTTGTGAATTTCAGATTGTGAACTTTGTTTAACTCAAACCATACTGACTTAAAATATGTAGCAGAAACACCCACAGTCTTGTATATGCGTCCAGATGTTTTATAATGTGTCCTTGTATGTGTGCATCTGTTTTCATCTCCATAATATGTGTTCTAGTTTGCATGTGTCTTCACTTTCACAAAGTGCACAGAAAGTTGGAGGTTTGTCCTTTCTTTGGGATTGGGGTTTCATGTCATTGGTACCACAGAGATCTGTATGTGGTGGATATCACAGAGATACGTATGCAAGTGGGAGGTGTGACCCCTGCTTTGTATTTGGGGGGTTCATGGGTTGCGTGAGCTGGAGGCTTTGAGTAATAGGTACACACACAGATTTATGTTTAACATTACTGGCTGTGTTTTTGTATTCTCCTTTATATGTGTTTCTGCTTGCATGCATGGTTAGGTATGCCTTTACATAGTGTCATTGTGCTGTCAGGTTTGCCCCTCCTTAGAGCAGTCTTCATGGGGTGGCAGGTGGAAATGTACAGGTCATTCATCAGACCAGCTGGGCCTCCTTGCTCTGACCCATGAGACATGCAGCTCCTGGTAGAAAATGGTCCAAACAACTTTTTTCTTTTTTAATCCCCAGAATATGCCACAGGCCTCACCAGCCTGTGAAAGCCATCTTAGAGTAGGGGTAAAAATACCTTGAGGGGGAATCAAGATGTAGAGAATTGCCATTTGTTTTAAAAGTGAATCTCTGCTCTTTGAAGTTTCCAGGAGTAGCAGTTCTCATTTTTCCTGGTCCATGATTTTAAGACTTAACAGTGCTGAAGAATAATTTCTGGAACATAGTTTTGTGGAAAACTTGCAAGTTTTTCAGCACTGTTGAGGCACATTTGATGCTAGTTTTCAGTGAGGGTGACAATGTAGCTTTGACATACATTACTGGCAGTTGGATCTAATTGTTCTTTGTAATTTTTCAACAGCTTTGTAATAATTCATCAGCTGGAAAAAAAGAGACTTCCGCAACATGAATTTTTTCCTGGAAACACTCAGGTTCATTTTTCTATATATATATTACACACTGGAGGCTATTGTTTTGTTATTTATCCCGGTGCGAAGAAGAATATTGTTGGTGAGATAGTGCTTATAACTGGAGCTGGAAGTGGAATCGGAAGGCTTATGGCTTTAAAATTTGCTCGTCTTGGAGCCACTTTGGTTCTCTGGGATATCAATGTAGAAGGGAACAAAGAGACTGCCAGACTGGCAAGAAAAATTGGAACTGCAAGAGTACATGATTACATCTGTGACTGCAGCAAAAGGCAAGAAATTTATCGAACAGCAGATCAGGTAGCTACTTACTTGACATAATATTTTGCTTAGACTTTGGGACTTTTGTGATGTTTTGATATTTTGGGAAGTGAAACAATAAATAAAAGTATCTACAATGAGGAAAGACAGGGAAGGCTCTCCCCCCACCCACCCGCTGTGAACCATTCCCTCAAATTCCCATCTTTCATTTGGAGAAACAATTCCAATTCTTGTACACCTTGAAATATGAGGCAAGAAAACACAATTACTGTTTTGCCCATTTGTTTTGTAAGCACACAGCCTGCTTGTCATAGTAATGATTTATCTTTGGAAAAAAAAAAAAAAAGGTTCTTTTTACTTTTAAATCTGCTATTGGTCTTCTCAGAATGAGAAGCTATTTCAAATTTTAAAAATAGGTATGATGCATTCTTTGTGCAACACATATACTTTATCTCTAATCATTGACCCATGAGATTGCAGAGATGTCCCTGGACTGCTTTGCTTGTATTAATTGTGAGAAAGTGACTATACATGTAGAGTACAAATCATTGTCAATGTCTATAAAGTGTGCATGCGGAAAAGCAAAGAGTTAGTGGGTAAGAGGGATGTGAGGAATCTTCCACACACAACCCACTGTTCTTCTCTCAGCCCACTTTTTCACAATCTACCAGCTTTTCTGGTTCTCAAGACTTGAGATCTGGGGAGCAAAAAGCAACAAGTATCCATTAACTACCACTTTTCCACTTGAAACTACTGATCCCTGTCCTGCTTAGTGCAGATTTTACCATGATCCTTATTGTGATATGGAGCCTTTGTCTGGTGCCCATGTGCTTTCCTATATGAAATGCTGCATCACAAAACATTGCCTCTGCCTAGCAGTTTCTTATCAGCAAAGGAATAGTCACCATTTGCAAGTAATCCCCTGTTTGCTTGGGGATTGTTACATGCACTTGCAAAGCCTTTTTTTAAAAACTGATGTGGCTGTTTTAAACAACCTCTTCCCAAAGGAACTATGCTGATTATAATTAGGCCACAGAGTGTGCTGCTAATTCAAAATAGGTAGGAATTTGTCTGCAAGAAACTTCTGTTGCTGTCTTCAGTATTTTTAAAGAGCATTATATGACTTTTGAAAAGACGTGAGAACATTGGGGATTTCTGAGGATAACTGATATAGTAAGAGGACAATATCTCAACCATATGAAGAATCCCACCAATCCTTTCTTAAACAGAGGTTGATCTTGGTTACAGAATGTTCTCCTTTCAAACTCTCATTTGCTAAAATCTGTAAAATTGGAACATACTGTGATAAACTTGTCATTATTCTAGGTGAAAAAAGAAGTTGGTGATGTTAGCATCCTGATTAACAATGCTGGCGTTGTAACTGGGAAGAAGTTCTTGGATTCTCCAGACTTGCTGATAGAGAAGACCATTGAAGTGAACACAATGGCACACTTCTGGGTAACAATTTGAAATTAACTGTGGAAGCCCATTTGAACATGAACTGGAATTTATGTAGACAATAGTCTTATAGCACTTGTCACATGGAAGGTTTAATAGATACAGCATCCAGTGGCTTGCATAATTTAAATAGAGACTTATCCTCACAGTCTTAATCAACCTTGATTGAAGGGTGGCAAGAATAGAATGACATTTGCTAGAGACAACGATTCTCTAAAGTGAAATCTAGGGGATGGGGCAGGAGAAATCTTTCTCCTTACAGCAGATTGGAAAGTAGCCACGGTTGGCAGCCAGGGTACGGGAAGACTAAAGATCTGTCCATCTAACACCTGTCATTATGTGCCCCCCCCTTCTACAGCGGTACTTCCCAGTGAAAAAAACCACAAATAAAAAAAATTGTGAACTCTTTTTTCTAAAAACTTCAGAACGTTTCTCTAGGAATCTCAACATCCTGCTGCATGATTCTGTGGTCAAATTCCAGAGGAAGTGAGCCATAGAGTCACACTGGAGGACCTAGCAGTCCATGCCTTAGGGAAGTGTTTTGTCTAGAAATTTCTGTGTTCTCCAGCATGATTCTGTGGTACACTTCTGGTAGAAGTGGATCATAGAATTGCACTGAAGGACATGGAGATTCCTAGAAAGCATTTTTTTCTATGGCAAGAGCCAGTACAGTTAAGAATTTTTAAATAATTACATAAAATAACTAATGAGTAATCAAATCCTTGAATGCTGAACCTATGAAAGTAGAGGACTGACTGTATTGGTAAGAGAGGTTGGAATTAACTCAGCAATTAACTTATTTAAGGTGTTAATTTGCTGGGGTTTTCTAGCAGTATCCCCTAACTCACTTAGATGCCCATCCAGGGGGGAAAGATTGGGGTATAAATTCCATAAATAAGTAAATAAATAAATAGATTGTCTAGTTAACACTGAAATTAAAATATGCTTTAGCTAAATAGGTTATTAGAGTTCATGAAGGTGGGTGCCTTCATGGGTGTTGTTAGTCATGCTAATCTGTGTAATTTCTCTGGGAAGACAGTGTGGGGGAGGGAGAACTTTCTCGAGTCCTGGTCCAGCTAGAAGAGAGCAGGATTTGTAGAACAGAAGAAGAATTAGTTTGGGAAGAAGCAGGAAGAACTGTTTTTATACATGTCTCTTTTACTCCTCAGTTCTTCTGAAATTTCTTTATATATCTGTCCTGATTTCTTTAAATACCTCACACTTTTCTTCCTCATTGGAATTGTTTGCAGTTGGCCCTTCAGTTATCTCACCATTAAGAAACACACATGCATATTGAACATTGAGCATTTCTTACATGGGATCTCACCAAGTATTTCCCTAAGGAAACTGAAATAAGCTTTCCTGAGGTCCAGAGTGTGTGTCTGACTGCATTTGGCTCCCCCTTCCTTTGCATAACAAATCCCAAGAGGACATTGTCACCCTGTCCAAGGATCCCAGTACTTCCACCCCATTGACCAGTTCATATCTTGGTAAGGTTCAGATCCAAAATGGTTAATCACCTTGTTGCCTCCTCTGCTTTTTGGGCAATGAAATTGTCTACAAGGGTGGTGAGGAGTTTGTTGGATATTACATTCTTGGCCAAGTCTGACTTCCTAGAAATATCAGAGTGATAGAAGTCTTCCATTGCTACTGTATCTCTCCTTTGTGAATTTTTTTGGTAATTTATTCTAGGAGGATATCATCCAAATCTTTAGTGTGGCGGGGGAGCTATAGTAGACACACACACTGTTGTTCCTCTCATCTTTATATTTTTATCCAAATACTCTCAGACTGTTTACTATGCTATAAGTCATGGATCTCCTCACATCCTTTCCATACAATGCTACTGCTCCTCCCCTCTGTTTAATCTATTTCTTTGTAGTAGATTGTAGTCTTCCATTACTCTAATCAAGAGACTCATCCCACAAGCTTTCAGTGATGCCTATTAAATCATATTTGCTTTCCTGTGTTAAAAGTTCAAATTTGTTATGTTAATTTCCCACGCCCTTTGCATTAGTGTAGGTCACTCTCTCCAGCTGATTCTGTGTTGTTTTCTGCATGCTTTTGCATTCGTGTACTGTTGGCCCCATTCCTCCTATATCACTGAGGAGATTGTTCCCACTAGTTGGTGTCTCCTTCATCTCTGGAATACTGTCTGCCTTCCCCACTGAACTCGGTTTAAAGGTCTTCTGATCAGTTTTATAAAGATTCTAGCAAATATGTTCTTACTAGATGCTGTGAAGTGCATCCCACCTCTTTTAAGTAGTCCTTCTTCATGAAAGTGCAGGCCATGGTCCACAGAGCCAGATCTTTCCTTATGGCCTCATTTGCAGAGCGAGTTTTTTTACTTCTGTTATTCTTCTCCCTGTTCCTATGCCATGTCTTTCAACCAGAATAAGCTTTCTATTCTTGGCTTTCCTTTTTAAGAAGCCTCCCCACCCCTAATCCAAAACTGTTAAAGGGGGCCAAAATCGTGGAAAAATGCCTTCATGTTCCCTAAAACGGATTTGTGGACAAACATTTGAACCCTGGAGCCACAAAACAGTTTGGGGGCTGCCTGTGGCCAACAGGATGCACTTTGCCCACCTCACTTTGGTCTCTTGTCAAAGAAATCTTAGACATGGGTTAAGAAGTCCAGTTATTTCTGTTACTTTATGTTGTTTTCTGTGCTGTTCTTGTAAGGCCCTGCAGGTGGACAATGAACTGAAGTGAGGTATGAGAATACTAAACAGCAATATCAATAATTACAGTCAGAAAATAAGTAGGTAAAGGAAGATGAGAATGTATGGAACTGTTATAATGCATGGAGTCAAGCAAAGATTTACAGCCAGGATCACCACCTACCCTGGACTATTTTAGGGTTCTTTGTGAATGTTCTGAAGTGGTTGTGAACGGTATGGTAGTCAGGCTTACCAATGAGACAGGGTAATTGCAGGATGAGGAAAGCCAGGAGGATTTACACTAGGTGAGAGGACAACAAACATAGCAAATGAGACACTCCATAAGTACCTGTAAAATGCAGTAATTCAAGAAGAACTCCTAAAGACTATCATGGCAACTATGTGATCCTGCTGTGGGACAAATGTCCTTTTTCTCCTCCATTACCCAGGTAAATGAGCCTAAGGCCAGGGCAAGCTCTAAAACTTGTTTTCCATGAGTAGCACAAAATTTAAAAGTGTGGAGACATACCAGGAACTTCAGGGGAGAGAGAAGAGCAAGATGTGTGTTCCTGCATGGCAGGGGGTTGAACTGGATGGCCCCTGTGGTCTCTTCCAGCTTTGTGATTTATGATTTATCTTTACTAATAAGAAATAGCAAGGATTAAAGTTCACCCTAAATGTTTTTAGAGGCATTTTTGCTGTTTAACACTGCTATTTCTTTTTAAGGAGTCGGGGGGGGGCGACCCAGCTTGTTAGCAGATGAAGAGAGGCTAATCCAAGTAGTAAATAACAATCCTCCATACCTTTTCTTGAGAAAAGAAAAAGTCAGAGAAGTCTCCCCATCAGTATGCCTGCCAAGACACAAACTAGGAAACCCAAGAAGTCACCTGTTCTGTTACATAGAGTTAGAGGAAGCAAGAAGAGGCCACAGTTGTTCCCGTTTCTCTTGTTTACTCTCTGAGTACTGCAATACTGACTACAAGGCAGTCACCACTACCTGCTTCTTTGCACTTGTTCTCTTGGGCTCTGCAATGGAGGGAGTAAGGGTAAGGGACAGCCACTTCTTCCTGTTATCAAATGACCTGCATCTAACACAGAGATAGGCCATGCAGCATCCCCCAACCCTGCCAAAACCAGGAAGGATAATTGCAATCCTTCGCACCCCCATTCTTTGCCCAGAGAAGGCTTTTTCTTAAAGCTGGTAGTGACTTCTGATTGAAAAAGTCTTTTCCTGGACCTAAAACATGCCAGGAGGGGGCACGCATGATGGAAATTTGCTCTTCCCACCATATTTAGAAGGTATGAAAGGGCTTAATTTTCCCCCAGATTTGGTGGGACAGAGGGTGCCCTCCTCTAGAAAGGGAAATGAGCACAACAAGGTAGCTGCTTGAGATTTATGTCTAGATCAGGAATGGGCAAACTATGTCCCTCAAGAAGTTGTTGGACTGCAAATCCCAGCATCCCTCAAAATAGGCTGTGCTGACTAGGTCTGTTGAAGCTGCAGTCCAACAATACCTCTAGAGGCCCACACTTTGCCCAGCATTGTGCTAGGTCTGAAAAAGGAGCAAAAATGTACATAGGAAGCTGCTTGTGTTGAGTCAGTGGTCCCTTTGTCCTGATATTGTCAGTTCTGTGGGTTTCCAGGGTTTCAGGTAGTGTTCTTTCCAAGCCATAACAGGCATTCCATGTAGTTTCCTACCTAAATACTAAACAGACTCAACATTTTTTATCTTCTGAAACCAGAAGAGATTACATATGTCCAGAGTGGCATGGTAGAATGTAGTTGATATCAAATAGTTTCATGAACTACTTGCAGCATTTAGATCATGTACACCTTTATCTAGTTTTTTTTGTAGCTTGACATTGTGAACATTGTTGGGAGTGTGAGAGAGATAGCATGTACATACTAGCAAAACTATAATTTCAGAGTTTGGGGGCTTAGATAGATAATGGTGGGGAAGCTATGGCCCGTCAGATATTGTTGGGCTATAATTCCCAACATCCCTGGCTTTTGGAGTCCAGTATCTGAAGAGCTGCATATTCCCCATTCCTGAAAATGATCCATTAAGACCAGTAGGTGGGAAGGAGATGATACAAAGTGCAGCTCACAAAGTGATATAGTTTGTCAAGCTGTTCTTCATCAGAGTTTTTGCAAAGCTGGGGTAACAAAAATGTTCTGTGATAAATCTGCCTTTTTTACTTCCCAGAAATAGATTCTGGAAGATAACATTGATTAATGGTGGTAAAAAGTCTTCAGTTAACATAGTTTTTTTATAAATGAAACAAAGCAAAAAAAAGACAGCTATTGCTGCTGATAGTCTTCCATAGAAAAATGTGAGGTTTGATTAGGTCAGTTTAAACCCAAGAAAAGAAGTATTTGCCTGTAGTTTAGCTGATGGTGCCCCCTAGTGGGTGATCCAAAAAAACCCAGAAAGTGAAGATCTGGTCTGATTCCCTATATAGAATTTATTTGTTCTTTGTTGAGACGACAAAGAAATTTGGTACTATCAAATGTCTTACATTAATCTAGTCTGGTTATACAAGAAAGGACCATATACTTCATCTGAATAAGAATGTCTATGCAAAGTTTGGCAGCTTGTATTTTCTTGTCAATAGCAGTTCTACTGATAATGTAGAACTGTAAAACTTTGCAAAACATTATTTATTTTGGGATCCCATAACAGTATTAACAGTTCTATGCCATGAAGTTTTTAAAGTGCCTCTACATCTAGTGTTACTCTCCCAATTTCTGACAGAGCAAAGATGACTTTTGCCAAAAACTAAAGTAAATTTAATAAATCTCCCACAATGTAAAGAACAGATTACAGAGATATGGCATATTATGCAGATATCAACTCAGTCCAATTGTAGGGAAGACAAAGAATAGGCAAGTTTGCGAAGTTGAATTAGTCCCTTTGTTAGTATTAGAAGAAAGATAAGTATTGGAATAAATTTGTGGATTTTTAATGTTTTCTAATCTATTTTATATGATATAAATGTTATCAATAATAATGTTTTATAATGCAAACAAAGTTAAAGCTCAGCCTAGCAAGTGGGCCTTTTTAATACCCCAAAGTCATGTTGCAGAATCTATTATATATTGCAGAATCATATATATACATACATAAATGTTGCAGAATCTATTAAGCAGAGGCTGGATGGCCATCTGTCGGGAGTGCTTTGAGGGTGTTCCTGCATGGCAGGGGGTTGGACTGGATGGCCCATGTGGTCTCTTCCAACTCTACATTTCTATGATTCTTGACATTATATAACATAGTCACAGGAAAGGTTTTAAACAGTATCCCCAGGTTTCAACCACCTGCCATGTTCCAGTTATTTTACAGACAAAACAGGTGTACCAAAACAAGTTGTACCAATAAATACGTTGCATTTAGCCATTTGAGTCCTTTTATGCCCTGCACAGTGTAATATATGGGGATCTTAAAAATGTCCATACCATTTCTGTGGTTGGGTCATGATATGGAGAAGCTGATATGAATGCTCAGATAACAACAAACCTGTCCCGATACAGAAATCCACAGTTACCATAGAGCAGCTAGAGACATTCATGAATGTCAACGAAGGATGCAAAGAAAGAAGCCTTGTTAATAAACATATTCAGAACATGAAATGAAAATCAGTGTAGAAGCTGACATCACTGAACTAGAAGTATACATTGGCCTGTTCCTACTGGCAGAAGTATATCATGGACATCATAAAGCCTTGGAGGAACTGTGCCATCTGGTCTCAGTGCTGTCACTTCAGAGCAATGATGAACCTCAACAGACTTTGGCCATTTCTGCAGTAGACTGTTATAGCGCTATTATTCTGCTTTCAACATCCTATGGAATCTGGGGTTTGCAGTTTAGGGAAGGGCCTTTGAGGATTCCATAGGATGTTGAAAGTGGAATAATAGCGCTATAACAGTCAAGTGCGGAAATGGCCTTTATGCATTCAACAATGTACTTGAGGCGCAGCAACAGAGAAAGACGAGTGATGTGTAGAGTCAGAACACATGCACTATGTTGGGCAGCTTTAAAGCGTGTGTTGATTATGCCAAGTAAACCAGGAACATATAGCCTGAGTCTGGTGGTGCTGAAATGCTATCTTCTGAAAAGAAATATTTACCTAGGGAGATAGCCTTTTATGTCATAAGACTAAGCTTGATTACACTGTGGTGACACCACTAGCCGAACCACATTTCCACACTGGACAAAATTTAGGAGACAGTTTCTTCAACCACTTAGAACTAGCAGAAAGTCTGCTAACGAAACAGTCTGTACTCTTTGACAGAATAAACCATACTCATCCCCCACTCCGATTGTTTTTACCAGAAGACATTGTACCATATGTAGGAAATTTGCTTGCAAAAATCACCACAGCATTTAAGTAACATGCTTTGGTCATCTCTAAGCTGGACAGTACTAACAATGGCATTTCATTGCGAGACGTTTATCTCTGCAGAAACTGTTTGGTTACTTGTGTAGAAAATGATCCCCAAGATGCCCTGAGCACTACATTTTCTAGTAAATTCCTAGAAACAGTTTTAACATTTGTGTCTTTTCATTAATTTAACAAGTTCTTTTTTGTCCAGTTAGAAAATGACAGTAGTATTTTTTGGACACATGAGTAACATTGATCCACACAAAAAGGTAGGGTGTCCGTCACTCAGAAAAAATGTTCAGCCTTGTATGAACATGTGTTTTCTGCTTCTGGGTGTTTTGTTATTGTGGATGTTTTTTATTCTCTGAAATACATTGTAATTCTCAGTGTCAGAAAACATCCCAGAACATTCAGTGTATGTGGGTGTGTGTGGATGGATGGATGGACAGATGGACAATGGTTAATATCTGTAACCAAAATATTAGATAAGTAGAACAACCTGCTTTTGCCATATAATTCACAATAGTTTCCCTGTGTAAAAATTATTTCAGTCACTGATAATCTTGTGATTATCTGGCAATGCTGAAATAGTACAAGAGGAGACTGTGAAATGATACTTTGGCTATGTGATGAGGTTCATGAAGCTTTCAAGGGTAAATTCTTCTCTCACAACTAGTACAATAGCACAAGGCACACACCTGTCCCTCTGTTACAGTATGACTGACTGTCGTGTTTTCTTCACAGACTGTCAAAGCCTTTCTTCCAGCAATGATAGCCTCTAATCATGGCCACGTGGTGACTATTGCAAGCACAGCTGGGTTAATCGGCGTCACGGGACTGGCAGGTTAGTACACAGCAGATGTGTTGAAGAACTATCTGGAGGTACAAATGACACAGTACTTTCACTATTTTAGCAGCGGTTCCCTACCCATGTTTTTGGAAGGGATATATGGGGACAAGCTAAAATCCGGGTGTTAGTTCAAAGGGTTACCTTGATATGGTACTCACTACTTGTGTCATGTGTGCAGAAGACAACATGTGTGGGTGGATCTGGTGAGACTAACGCTACCACATTAATTTCCACATAAATGTGGCAAATTTCAACTGGAATGAATATTTTAGTAGAATCTGCTACAGTGCCTAGTAGTCGTATAGGCCAAAATTTAATCAGAGGATCAAAATACATGGTGCTAACATAAGGGCCATTTCCGCACTACGCTCTTATAGTGGGATTATTCCACTGTCAACATCCTATGGAACCCTGGGGTTTGCAGTTTAGGGAGGGGCCGACTGGTAAACCCCAGGATTCCATAGGATGTTGAAAGTAGAATAATCCCGCTATAAGAGTGTAGTGCAGAAATGGCCAAGGAGAGGTCTCGAGCCCCTTTCTTGGTGAACTTAAAATCTACATTTTCTCACTAGATGAGACCAGGGATGGAAAGGTAATAGCCCTCCTAATTGCCTCCAGTGGTTCAGCAGGCAAGCCCCAGAGATTACCTACGTACTTTAAAAATCTCTGGTGCTCCCTTTATGTATGAGGTGTATAGCAACAATAGAAGTTCAAATGCTACTTCTGAAACTCTCAGGGCCCTCATACTAGCTGAAATCTGTACCAATTAGATTGAGGCCATTTCCAGTACTCTGCAAAGGGGGCAGTCGGGAACATCTAGTGCAAGCTTTGCAGGATGTTTCAGTTGATTTTATAATGAGACAATGATGTCATCATTGTTCACCACAGGAGCCTTTCCCAGGTTGATGCCTTCTAGATGTGTCAAACAGCAACTCCCATAATAGCTAACCAGCTGCCTGAGATTAGTCAGAGCTATAGACCAACATGCCTTGAGAACACCTGGTTGGAGAAGGCTGACCTAGAAGCCTCTGAACTGACCTAACATAGTTGGGAGCTATACTGAGATCTTCTGGAATGAAATCAACCCCATCAGACTTTCGTGTTGAAATGGATAGTAAATTTCACATTTTGATTGATATCTTTTCACAAAAATTGGCTTGATGAAATTGAAAAGAATAACAAAATACACCTCAGCTGCCAGGATGTTTTGCACAGTTGCGCTATTACTTGGGGCTGCCGAAACTGTGAAGCATGTTGTGTTTCCGGTCAACAGATGTGAATGGAAACTGGGGAATAAGCAACTGCAAGAAGTGTCATCTTCCTAGGCCCAAAATCATGGGAAATCCCCTGTAATAATAAATTAGTCTGTCAAATAATCTTCCAGATGCATGGTATTTGCCAGGAAAGAAACAGAAACCTCCTGCAGTTTTTGATGAAGTATTTGAAGTAAGTGGAAAAACTAACAATGGACTCTTTTGTACATAGTGTTGGTAACCAGATCATAGAATATAATGGAGACATAAAGGGGGTAGGTGGCAGAAATAGTTTTGCTGAACATCTGGTAAGTATGGTGTGACAAGTTCAAACATGTCTCTATAGGAGGAATTTTTAGATGCAGTATTACTTTTGTGTCCATGTTAAGCTGTAATGTGTTGCTTTGGCAAGAACAGAAATGAGATGAACAAATGAAGTACAAATAAATTTGAGAGGGACAATAGAGGAGATAAAGGTTTTAGGAACTGTATTGAACATGACGTATACTTTGAAGAAGATCAACAACTTTTAAATGAAGTTATGGATGACGTTAAAGCAGCTTTGGCTCTCACAAAATCGCACCCCTGTGTGATTTTTTGCATACTCAGCTAGTGATAGACTTGTATGATCTCCAATTCTGCTTTCCACAAAAGTCGTACTGCTACAATATTTCTAGATCTTCCCTCTCACTTTACAGATTACTGTGCAAGTAAATTTGCAGCTGTTGGCTTCGCTGAATCTCTAGCTGTAGAATTGTTGACAATGGGAAAGACCGGTGTTAAATCCACAATTGTCTGTCCATATTTTATAAACACGGGAATGTTTGACGGCTGTCAAACAAAGTGAGTTAACTTCATGTATTTCCATACCTATAACCTTAAAATGACTGACTGTGTAATGAACATGAATTAAAACATAACAGCAGTTTCTCCAGAATCCTGATCCATCTGAAATCAGGTTGTAGTGGGAATCCATTCTGCATAATAGGTTGTGTGCATGGATGTGTGCATAATATGTTGATGACTGGATGTGAATGTTTGGGGTAGTGGTATGTGTTTGCTGTCTCCTCTTTACCAGCTATTCAGAATAGATACTTTTGTACCAGAAGATGACTAATCTAACCACAGGTTGCAAAGAAATGCCATAGATGCTCTTTCTCATGTGCTTATCCAAATACTTATTAAAATAGCATTTACAAACCAATAAGCACAATTGAAAACATTTTCTATAAAGAATGGGAATGTTGCCAAATTTGGAAAATAAAAAGGAGTGCAGATTGTGGCAAAACAGTTGATGACAAGTGGGGAAAAAACCCCACTAGCATAATGTGAAGACAATAAGAAAAGCACTAAACATGTTTTTGAATACAACAGAAGCAGATAGCCACTCACTTAACACACACACACAATCAGAAAAGAGGACCAAACTACCAAAAATCTGGATAAATTTGAGTATTATTGAGAGGGAGGGAGGAAGGCACCTGAATAAAACCGAGGTAACCAGATGAATTATTTGGCCTAATTGGGTCCAGATAGCATTCACAGTTCTTAACAGAAAAGTGAAATTGTCAATATGACAACAATGCAGCTTGTCACCAAATTTCCTTTCTGGAAGATAGCATTTGTAGCATATATCTTTTCATATGCTCATTAGCCTAGTGCCCACCCCAAGCAAATTAGTGAATTGGTTTTTAATGCTCTATTATACGTCCATGTGGAGATTCACAAAAATCCCGTAATTTTATTTTTCACCTTTTTACCCTCCCATTCTTTTATTTGAACATGATCAAGATGCTTTAGTTGGGCAGTCAGAGATTGCTCTTTGAGGTATAAGTATTTTATTTTAATCATGTTCCCTGTGGTTGAGAACAATACTCCTGTGTTATTGGGGGACATGCATTCTTATGCTGGTTAAGTATTATACTTGGAGCGAGTGAGCTGGTATAATACTTTTGACTGTTGGACTAGGACTCCAGTAAGGGTTCAAAACTGGGTGACCTAGGGCAAGTATTGCACTCTGTCTAAGAAGAAGGCAATGGGACCCCTCCCCTGAACAATTTTGTTCAGGGAACCCCTGTGATAGGTTCGCATTTGGGTCTGCCATACTTAAAGGCACACAGCAACACTAGACACAGCTCACCACTTAAAAGAGATTTTTTTCAAGTTTTTTTTTAACTCAAGGTAAGGCAACCTTCACATTGTAGAAGCATTTTGTTACCGTTGTATGTCTTCAATTTATTTCCAACTTACGGTGAATCTAAGGCAAACCTATCACAGGGTTTTCTACATAATGATAACTTCCATGAAATATTTGATTAAAAAAATAACTGTTGGTTTTCAGTTGCCCTATTTAAATCTTCAAAAATTTTCATGCTGAATTGCCAAGTTCAATCAAAGAATTTCCAAATAAACTTTCAGTATCCAAATTATTAAAGATGCCCACTGATCAAGCATCAAGCATTATTGAGATAGATCAGTAGCGTTGCTCAGTATATGAACATTATTTTGGGGGAGGGGACTCTAAATCAACAGACTTATATAGGGAACTGAAGTATGGATTAAACGTTCTAGCATGTGATGGAGCATGTTCTTTCTGTGCCAAAGGTCACTTAGTAGGTGATGAGGAAGGACTCCTAAACTGGAGCTATTTAGAATAGTCAACAGTGTGCCCAATAAACAAATACTGTGACCTGGTAAGAATCAGCTTCCTCTGTTCCCATAAGTGTCACAGTTTTGAGCATATAAAACTTGAGCAGCACAATTGTGCCCCCATAATAACCTCTGTTGTAAGAGAAACTGCAACTGGAAAATTTCTGCCTCTTGTGAATTTTGGTAAATTTGGTAAATTTCTGCCTCTTCATGTGAAATGCAACCTGATGTAATGCTTCACATGAAGTATAACATGTTATCCATGGACATCTGTATCTATTCTATGAAATGTCATCTCCCTCTAAAAACCTTGAATACCTATATTGTCACAGGACTTCTAATGTGATGTTCCTTAAAGAAGAAAATTGCATTTTGAAAGGGCTGTCAATTTCACAGATTCATAGCACTGGAAGAGACAAGGGTATCAAATATATCCCTTGTCATGCAGGAATAATCAAAGCATTCCTGACTGATGGCCATGCAGCCTCTGTTTAAAAAGCCTCCAAAGAAGGAGACTTCATCACATTTCCAGGCAGTGTATTCTACTGTTGAACTGCTCTTGCCATCAGGAGTTCTTTGTAATGTTTAGATGGAATTGCTTTTCCTGAAATTTGAAGCCATTGTTTTGTGTCCTAATCTGGAGCAGCAGAAAACAAGCTTGCTTCATCTTCCATATGACATGCCTTCAAATATTTAAACACAGCCATCATGTCAGCCCTTAACTTTCTCTTCTTCAAACTGAATATAAGCCACTCCTCACAGGGCATAGCTTCTAGGCTGTTGACCATTTTGGTCACCCTCCTTTGGACATGTTCCAGCTAGTCAGCATCCTTCTTGAACTGTGGCACCCAGAACTGGACACAGTGTTCTAGGTGAGGTTTGACCAAAGCAGAATAGAGTGGTAATATTACTTCCCCTGATGTAACTACTGTACTTCTATTGAGGCAGCCTAGAATTGCATTGGCTTTCTTAGGTGCCACATGACTGATGTTCAGGTTGTCCACCAAGAAATCCGTATCTTTTGTTGAAATATGTAGTGAATGGTGCTTTAACTAGCATTCATATCTAAAACCACTTAACTGAAACAAGCAGTGAAAAATGGGAAAAGTCTGACTATCCAAAACTATGCTTCATTAATGTATTTTACCAGGTGGCCGCGTGTCCTGCCCATTCTAGATGCAGAATATGCAGCTGAAAAAATTGTGTCTGCTGTGCTGCGGGATCAGATTTATGTCTATATGCCACGAAGTATATACTTTTTCACTGCACTTAAAAGGTAACCATAACACATTTTCCTTTTTACCTCCATTTCTCATTCTCTCTTGTTCTAAAGCCTGCTGATTGGTTTAAAAAATGTGTTCCTTCATCTAACAGATCAAAAGCCTTGTTGATTGCATAAGAATCTCGAGCCATATTTTTAGGGGTTTTAGGCACATAATATTAAGCCAAGAAGGGAGCTCTAGGGCCTTCTATATTGAAAGGGATTGTGATGCATGTTTCAGGTCATCCTGTGTAGCCACTTGGGATAGCCAAGAAATTTCACATAGATGTTGCAAACTAAAAACTATTTCAATAGTATTTATCTGGCAAAAAGGGAAATTTTTAAAATGCTAGTAGATGTTTGAGGAAAAATAAAAGTGAATCCAAGGGGAAACTAATCTGGTATTTCAGGTTATGGTAGCTATTCATCTGAAGATCTTAAGAGTGTTACAGTGTCTTGTATGATCCAGCATATCTCTTATGTCTGAGGGATATGGAGAAGCCCCTCCTTCCAGAGCATAAATAGTTTAATGCTGTCATTTGGACCAAGGAGAGGGAAGGGGTTGAAGAAAGTCTCAGATAATCAAATCCATTTAAGTCAAACCCACAAATGTCAAGGATCAACTGTAATTGGAATGCATGAGAGGGCTTTCCAAGCCCACTCTGGGTTGTGGATCTCTCTTTGACAAGAAGGCTTGTATTGCCATTTTAATTATCTGCCATGCTGTTCTAATGTTCCTATTTTTAAATGAATTGATGTTCAGGTGCCTGTAAACATTTTTTCCTTTTTTTAGAAAAGAAACATAATAAAAATAATGGGGGTCAAAACAGGGACAATAAATTTTGAAGTTTAACGTTCAGTTGCTCTTGTTGTTTTTCTTCTCTTCCCAGCCTCCTGTCAGCAAAATTGTTTTTTCTTGCTGGAGAATATGTGGGATCTTTCCATTTTATGGATAAGTTCAGAGGACGGACAAAGATAACTGAGAACAAAATAGCAGAAAGCAACAAAAAAAACTCCAAGTTCACGTGACTGAGTTGTGTACAGAACAGCAGATGTATGGAACTTCTATACATGCACTGTTACAGATGATAATATCAACACCAGATATTATCAATTGTAAGAAAAAAAAGTAGTTTAGAGCCAAATTGCACTAATGATGGAAAATCAACACCTTTAATTGTTTTTACAATTACTTCAGTGTCCTGTCTATGTATAGCCTGCGAGTTGATGTTTTCCTTAAATAATATCACTTAATGTTTGGACAGAAACAACATTCACATATAAAAGCTGTTGCTGTAATTCTAGTTTTACCTTTTACAAATAAAACATATAAACAGTGGCAATAGTGAACACATCTTTTTTCCAATATGTATTTATTCTCTTCTCTGAAGAACCTAAGGAAGGTTACAGTATTTGTCTTGTTGTCTTCAAAACAAACTGGCCAAAGTGCAGTGGCAGCTGGGACAGTCTGTTGAATCCCTATTATCTTATAAGAAACAGACAACTGAATCATATGCATTTTTAAAATGGTATGTGTCTGGGGTAGAGGATCCATACAGCCACTAAAAATGATGACAATTATTCTTAGGACAACACAGAAGTAAGCTTTGGAACTGAGAGGGAATAGCTGTTGACACTATTTACACTCGTGTCTGAAAGGGCTGAGATTCTCACCAAAAAACTACTCCGTTCTGGAACATTCTGTGGGTGGATCTGAACAGATGTAGACTCGATTGTGTGAGGGCACAGATGACCACTAGAAGGACTAGAGTTACAAGTAAGCAACCTGTCCTGTGACTGCTGCAACATGTGTTCCTCAGGCTTCATACCGACCTTCTGGCGCTCGTTTGTAACATAGATCATGGTCTCAGAAACTGACTGTTCCTAAATGAAACAATTGGTTTAACAAGTCATTCCCTTCCAGTATCCTTCTCACTTGCTTAGATAACCTTTGGTATAAAGGTTGTAAAAATTCTTGTGTCCCACAGATCTTTCATTATCCTACCCAAAACTCTATTAAACATTTGCAATACGTTATTTTTATATTTGGCAGTATCACTTTTCCCCATATGGATTAACAGGAAAGGATCATGGTCAGTGGCCTCTCCTTGGTATCCTGCATACAAAGACCCAGGAGATAATACTGCACCACCTTCTGAAATGCCAAGATAGCACACTATTACTTGTCAATAAGGAGTAGTCCATAATCACCACACATTCCATTCTTAGTGGGGCTGCAGGAATATTCCTTCTATCATCAAGATCCTCTGAATCTTTTTTGCATTGTCTGTGAAGTCTGGGGCAGCTACCCTTTTTCCAGTGGCCTATAAACATTGCCTGTGTGCTGGACCTCAAAATCAGCTGCACAACTCTGAACTCGAGGAATACACCCTGACAATCTTATCTTCCCATTGCACATCTCCTGTATCTAGTTTTGTTTTTCCTTAGAGAAACCTCCCCTTCCAATTGTTATTCCATGCCAAAAGTGCTTCTGTGTTCTGTCCAATAAGAGAATGTAGTAGCATCAAACTAGAAGATGTAGACCTTGCAATGTACCACAGCAGCTCTCTTGCTGGCCATATTGCATTGTTCTCGGCACATGCATACAACAGTCTTCCTGGCTCCACCTCAACCTCACTGAACTTCAGCTGAAAACTCCATTTCCTGCGTCCATTTGCTTGCTCTAGGCTTTTGGAGAGGAGAATATTTGTACTACAGTTGTATAGCTGCTGGATGGGCCCCAAGGCACTGTGAACTAGCGCAACCTGGAACAAGTGCCACAGTGAGAGTGCATACAGGTAGCGCTTCCACTTTTGCTTCCTACATCACTCCCACATAAAGTTCCTAGATTACTACTGCTCCTGTTACTCATGTACAGATGCCAAATAAAGGTGATTATATGTGTTCCACCCAGGACTTAGTGATGGCCACAGTTATAAAACAGGATTATTAAAATTATGACAGCTATATAGTACCTCCAGTATCAAAGCCAGTATGCTCAGTAAAGTGGAAGGCAGTAAGCAAAGAAGAAGTACGCATTTCAGATAGATTAATTCAATAAATGTATTGTATGTAGGTATAATAAATGTAGGTATGTTTGAATTTGCAAGACCAGAGCAGGGCTGCTGATGACCAGGGCCCATGGAGGTCTTTTCATTCATAGGGTTTACCTAACTCAAAGCTGACTTGACAACAAATGCTACAGTATCACATGAAGTATATCTTTGTATATCAGTAACTGAAAAATGAAAGTGAGAGGGTATTATTGCATTCATGTCTTGCTGAAGCCTATCCATAAGAACCTAGTTGGCCCCCCTGGAAGCAAGACAGACATCTGACGTGATTCAGTATGGCTCTTCTTGTGTTGTAATGATGAGAGGATGCTTAACCTTCAGCTTTGGCAGTAAGCACATTTAACTGACAATACTGGCTGCTTGCATCATACCCCACTGAGCAGGATTTCAGTAAGCTGAGAGAAGTAGCTTATCGTGATGAGTCTTGCTAATTTTTTATTACTGCTAGCTGACCTGAGCAGTATTTGTAGAGGAAAAGACAGATACACCTTTCATTAATAAACTGCCCATCTTCACAAGGTCTTGCTTCAGACAAATGGCTTGACATAGGCACTAGCTTACAATTTGCCAACAAATTAGTAGCAGGACCACTGAAAAGAGCAAAAAGTATTTTAGCTGCATATCACTACACAAATGCAGTGTCTTCGGCTTTACAATACAGATCAGAAGAAGTCACAATCAGCTTGCCTTTCTTGTTCTTCATGTTTATAATGGCTAGTGCATGCCTTCTAGCATCAAGTATGAACTATCCACCTCTATATATTTCATATGCTTCATACCAGGCATCTCATGGCTGTGTTTTCTCAAGAGACTGTAATACTATTACAATCCAGCACCATTGTGCATTGACCCCCAGTTTCATTACTACTAAGTATGGATTCTGGCAACAGACAAGGAAAGTGGTTGCTTAGCAAGGAGACATGTTGCTTGTACACCGGGCCTCAGCGAGCGTATAGGGAAGTAAACGAGTCCCTCAAGAGGGTTGCAAAGAAATCTGTATTTACAGAGAGAAAATGTACATGTTAAGAGTAAGAATGTGAGGCAAGAGGGGTTCTTCTCTACTCTGTATAGTAAAATCCAAACTGCTTCTCATTATTAAGGATTTCATTGATTTGAAACTTTATGAACTTATGTTTCTTTCAAATATGAAACATATATCACAGAGAACAATACAAAATCTCCAAAATAAATTCACAGTGCCAGTGATTCTGGTGTCAAATATATTTGTACCACTAAATCAGTGAGTCCCAATTGTGGGTAGGCATACCCCCAGGAGTACAAACCAGGACATTTAGGGTAAGGGGAAAAAGATTGAATAATGGTAGGAAAAGGCACATATGTCAACAGTATAAGACAGGAAACAAGTCAAAAGTTCTGAAATTAATTGAATGTTATGATAAGTG
>CAOLHI010004385.1:0-119454 GCA_948474755.1 Ctenosaura bakeri | reverse complement strand
GTTTCATCAAGACAAAGTGGTTTTGCATCCAGATCTTTCCTTCCTTCCCAAGGTCATCTCTGACTTCCATCTGCATCAAGACGTCATCTTACCTACCTTCTATCCTGATCCAGCTTCGCCTCTCGAGCGCTCACTCCATTCACTCAACGCGTGTCAGGCTCTAGCCTTCTACCTACAATGGACCTCAACCTTCTGATAGACTCCACACTTTTTCATCTGTTATGGTGCCCGCCGGAAGGGTCACAAGGTGTCCACTCAGCGGTTCTCCAAGTGGCTTGTCCAGACAATTCACTTAGCCTACAAGCTTGCTGGACAACCCCCACCAGCCCTTCCGTTCCGCACCCACTCCCCGAGGGCCATGGCTTCGTCAGCAGCTCTTCTCCATGGGGTTGATCTGCAGGAGCTTTGTTGTGTGGCTACCTAGTCTCGGCCCTCAACTGTTGTCCGCCACTACCGCCTTGACACCGGACCCACCATGATGCTCACTTTGATCATGTGGTGCTGTCTTCGATCCTGTAGGACCTGACCCACCGTCCAACAGTAAGCTACTCAATCTCCTATTGTGTGAGGCACAGAACCACGAAAAGAAGAACAGGTTGCTTACCTGTAACTGTGGCTCTTTGAGTGGTCATCTGTGCCCTCACACACATACACACCCAGCCTCTCCTCTTTCAGGTCCTTGCCTCGGCGGACTTTGAAACTGAGAAGAGACCATTAGCTTGACGGAACTGAGCATGCTCAGTATCAGATGGGGAAGAGGTTCCTGCCAGGCTGCTCAGCTCTGAACTTTCTGAAAAGCTACTGCGCATGTGCAAAGATTCCCATTGTGTGAGGGCACAGATGACCACTCGAAGAACCACAGTTACAGGTAAGCAACCTGTTCTTCCCTTGACCTACACACTATACTCCTATTGATGCAACCCAGAATTGCATTGGCTTTTTTGCTGCTACATCACATTATTGACTCTTGTTCAGCTTGTGGTCTACTAAGACTCCTAGATCCCTTTCATATGTACTATGGTCAAGCCAGGTGTCACCCATCTTGTATGTGTGCATTTTTTTCTACTTCATTGTAGTACATTACACTTCTTCCTGTTGAAATTGATTTTGTTAGTTTTGGCCCAGGTCTCTAATCTGTTAAAGTAATGTCATGTTGTCATCTCTCCATGCCATGTGCTTGACTGTGGAATAGGAGGGAATGTGTATGTATGTAGAATGTGCTGTGTGTGACCGGGAGCAGTGGGAATATAACTGAGAGTCCTTAGAGACTCAAGGGGTGATCAAATGGTTTCTGTTGTTTACTGGCTGGCAAAGTGAATAGTATTTAACCAGCTTAGGTAAAGAACATTTGTTGCTGTGTTCGAATGATAGCAATCAGCAGGTGATTCACAAGGATTAGGCTGGAGGTTCCTATGTTAGAAGATGGAGTTAGAATATCAAAGTCCAGGCAGGAAATTCTAAGGATTGAAGAACTGATAAAGAGAGGCTGTTTCAACAAAAGAAAACAACCTAGAAGTCAAGGGGTGTGTGAACCTGGAGGTACTGCCAATAGGCGTTGTGCATAGATGATAATGGATTATTGTGTTTTAATACATAACCAAGTGGGTGATGCAGGATATTAACCTCAGCATTAGTTGTTAACTAGCCTCTTGTGTTCCAATAAACACCATGGAAATTATGTGTGTGTTTTCTTGAGAGACACAGAGTAGCAGCATATGACAGTCATTTTGAATTCTGATTCTAATTCTGGGTGCTGGCTACCCCTCCTAATTTGGTGTCATCTGCAAATTTGATAAGAATGGCCTCTATTCCCACATCAAAATTATTGATAAAGATGTTGAATAGCACTGGGCCCAGGACAGAACCCTGTGACACCCCAGTAGTCACTTTTCTCCAGGATGAAGGGGAGCCATTATTGATGATTCTTTGAGTTCGGTCAGTCAACCAGTTACAAATCCACCTAATTGTAGTATTCTCTAGTCCAGGTTTTACTAACTTGTTTGCAAGAATATCATGAGGAACCTTGCCAAAGGCCTTACTGAAATCAAGATATGCTTATGCATACAGCATTCCCTTCATCACCTACGGTAGCAACTCTATATCAAAAAAGAGATAGGATCACTCTTTCATGACTTGTTTTTGAGAAACCCATGTTGAATTTAGTGATTATGGCATTTCTTCTAAGTGCTTACATACTGTCTTTTTAATGAGAGAACACATCTTATGAAATATTCTATCAGGCCCACAAACCATTGCTTGTGTTCCCTCAGCAGGGAGTATGTCCCTGCATAGCAGAGGGTTAGATGGATAGCCCCTGTGGTCTCTTCCAAATCTATGATTCTATGAGTCCCCTACCACACCACATGCCTCCTTTGGGGATTGGCAGGAACCAATCCTTGCACTGAATCTTCCAATGTCCCCTGTACATTCTCTGAGTTCTAAGACTGTTGCTTCTGCTCCTTTCCCTCATCCTCACTAATAAAGGAAGGAGCTTCAAAACAATTCTGTAGCTACAAACTAACAGAAAGATCTCTGTTCCTCCTCCTTCTACATATCACATTCCTCCAGATGTCAAACTCCTTGTGTTTGGGAACTGATATCTTCCTCAAAGACATCCCTATGTGTTCCTCCTTCAATACAGTCTGCCTGCTCTTTCCAAGAAACTGGCATACTCCCTAACATGCTGAAGAGTAGATACATGAGCCTCAAGTTGCTGGACCTTCTCCTGCAGGGCAATCAACTTACACTTGCTGCATGTGTCAGCTACCATGTCAATATTCCTGTTTAGTAGTCCCAAATAAGCACTGAAACAGAATTCTGGAGCTCCCCTCAAAATGCCCACTCAAAATGCCTGTTGGCCTTGCTGTCTTTTTGTTGAGCTCTAGGGGCTGGGCCTGCAGTTTTATAGTGATCTAGTGGCTGCTAGCTTCTCCCCAAACCAAGGTTCTGACTCACTTCCTCTCAGCTTATAAACAAGAGAACAATAGGGCCCTGACAAGCACACAAGTGAATCTTCCTTAAGACACACAAACAATCAGCCTTACCACAACAGACACAGTCACACCAAAACACAATAGAACAGCCAAGCCTTACCAAGCACAGGATCAGGCAAGCTTCTTCCCAGCTTACAGAAACACACAAGCTGTGTTAATCCAACAAACTCTCTTGGCCTGGGGAGGTTTATATAAACACACACAAGCTTACCTTATGCTGATTCTTCCACCACACCCACTCAAAGAGCCTATTGCATTTGCTGCCAGTTAGCTGAGCTGCAGTTTCTATGAGATAAATTGCTAATGTATATAAAAGCTGTGCAATGAAGGATGGCTTGCAGCCCAATTTCTCCGCATCACAACCTTCTCCCAATGCCCCACAAACACCAAAGAAAGGAGATTGGTAAGAGAGAGGAAGTATGGGGCCACCATGTTCTTCTTCGTGGTCTCGTGACTCACACAGATGGGATTATCTACGCCTGCACAGTACGGACTACGGAAACTTCTAGAGCTCTAGGCCTAGAATTTTGGCAGGAAATCTGCCCACTTCCCCTGAGGGCATATAAAGGCCCTGGTATGCTTGCCATTAGTTCCTTTTTTCCACCACATCCGCTGGCTTTCAGAGCTTCTGTTGAGCATCTTTATTATTGCTTCTTCAGTATCAACCTCTACTTCGCTTGACTTCGTCCTGGCTTCACAACTTTGAATCTCCCTTTTATGGCATCAACAGTGTTCTTCAAACACTGTTGTTCGTGCAACTTGAAGATCTCAGATTGCGATTGGCACTCCAGGTGCCTTGTCTGTCTCAAGGAAACCCACAACGTTGCCACCTGCTCTCACTGCCAAGAATTCACTCCACAAATTTGGAGAAACAAGGAGGCTAGGCTTTGTGCCATCCTCTATGAACAGGCTTTGAAGCCCCCGGCTGCTCCCTTTGCACCGACAGTCCTAGCAGCCTTGATGCCTCCAGGAAGCAAGACCCACATTGAAAGGTCTTCCAGGAAGGGAACCCTCAAAGACATCCTGTCATTGATCCTCCTCAAAAGAACCGTCCCATGACCCTTCATCAAAGGAGGCACAATCTGATCGGTTAGCCTCAGTACCGTTGACTTTACACAAGAAACACCCTGCGACATTGAGTTTGAGTAAGTCAAGACCCTCAGCTCCCAGGTCAACAGTGGTGGATCCACCCCCTACCCTGGGCTGCTCTCTCGAGAAGGATCTTGCTAAGTCCCATAGAAGAAAGAACAAAGAGAGACCCTCAACCCAGGAACAGGCTGAACAACTCATGGTGGTGACTATCTTGGAGACGGACACTGCTCTGTGAGAGGAGACCCCACAGAGACAGACCCCCCCTACAGGCCTCTGCACTTGAAGGTTGACCTCGTTCTGTCTTGCCCTTGGAGAAATCCCAACCTTCTGACGGGGAAATAGTCTATCGTACCCCAACTTGGGATCTTCTTCGAGAATCAGGAGACGATATCCAGGAAGAGGTTGTGACTGTTTGAGAGAAATCAGTTGGATCCACCCACCTCCGCCCCTCCGCATGAAGCCTCTCCCAGATCCTCGGCCCACGGATCCAGGAGACACTGATCCCGCTCCTCTTCTGGTTGACTGCCACCTGATGTCAATGAGACCATTGAAGTTCTCATTGAAGGAGATCGGAGTCCAGATCATGCTCCTCCTCCAGTGGATCCTGACATTCATGACACCAGAGACATCCTTACTGAGACCAGTCCCAATCTCACCACTGTTGTACCTATGTGTACTACTCACCCTCCAGGTCATCCAGCAAGTTCTCCTCCAAGGAGATATACATACCTTGATGTCATCATAGACACCATGGGTACTACGAGGAAGTTGTTTCTCGATGTTGGTATCACTCTTTGACCCCAACTTACTCTGACTCCAGACCCTCACTGCCTCCAAAACAGCCACCCTCTCACACAGCCAAGGAGACAACTGCCCAGCAGCCACTACCTCTCCTCACCCCCGCGGCCATTGGACAGAGCCACATCTGTCACCCAGGCACCAGGAGAATCCGGAGGTGGATTGCCTGACCTACCTGGCTGCCAGTCACCATCCAGGTCCCCGACTCTTTCCACCAACTCTACAGAGCATAGAGAAGGACAGCTTCCAGATACCGCTGTTTCCCAGGGCAAACTTATCTCCCCATCTAATAATATCAGGGTGTTTTCAGACTTGATATCTCAGATGGCAAAGAATCTCAACTTCACCACTGAGGCATCCAAGGAGACTATACGTGATCCTGTCTACCACCAGCCACAGGAGCAGGCCTCAATATCAGCCATCCCACTCTTGCCTTACCTGCTTCACGTCTTCTAGGAGCCATGGTCAGCACCTGCCTCCACTCCAGCCACCTCAAAGAAATTGGACTCTCTTTTTAAAGTTATTGACACAACTGAGCCCTGGCTCAAAACCACCTAAAAGCCAACTTGGTCATTATCGATGCGGCACAGGCGAAGACCTCACAGGCATTGCGTGCTTCCCTGCCAGACAAAGAGGGAAAATGATTGGATGCTGTGGTCTGCAAGAACTACTCTAATGCAGCCCTAATATTTAAAACATTTAAAATGTCAAACTACTCACCATGGATGTTGGCATACAATCAGTGGCTATGGGACAAAATCAAGGTCTTTGTTACCAGACTACGAGAGGAGGAGAAAAATGTGACAGCTGTATTTCTGGAAGAGGCTCGATGCCTCACCAATCAGCAAATCATGATGGTAAGACATGTCGTCAGCTGTGCTTCTAAAGCCTTTGCCTCCTCAGTGTCACTCTGGTGTCATTCATGGCTTCGCTCCACTGGACTCTCACAATCATCTGGTTGAAGATCTTCCCCTTGACTCAGCCGGGCTGTTCAACAGTGCCGTGGATGAGAAACTGAAGCACACACATATAATGCGCTCCTCCATAAAGAAATACGGCATGCAACCACCACATCAGGTCCAGATGTACCAGTACTGTTGGTATCAACCCTCGACTGATGGTACCTATAGCCCTTACCTGCCCCAGCGCTCCTCTCAACCTCAGCCAAGCCAACCTTCTTGCTGATTGCCTCAGTGCCTGTGGAAGATTGCCTACAAGAAAAAGAACGACCTCCCTAAACACCAGGTTTGATGGTTTTGAGGATGACCCTGACTTTATAGACACCACCACTAAAGAGTAATCTATTATAGATGCACCCACCACCGCAGACACCGAGGTAGCTATGACAGCTGAGCTACTCGTACACCATCTACCTGACCCGTTCTTTGAGTCCAAACTCAGGAAACACTTCAATACCTGGTTGTTGATCACCAAGGATGCCTGGGTTCTTGACATCATGGCAAAAGGGTATGTGATCAAATTCTAATCGAGGCCCCTGGTCGGCTGCATCTGTGTAACGTCCCCATCAACTCTCCTTTTGGAGGAGATCCACATCCTCTGGGAAAAGGGCACTATAGAACTGATTCCCTTCTCTACCCTTTGAACCAGTTTCTCATCTGGGCACTTCCTGGTCTCCGGGAAAGGGGGAAGAGTACGTCCCATCCTAGACCTCCAGAGAGTAAATTGATACATCAGGTCTCGCAAGTTCTGGATGGTATCCCTCAAGTCCATTCTTTCCCTCCTTCAGAAGGGAAACTGGTTCACCATGTTGGACCTCAAAGACACATATTTTTATATTGCCATTCTACGGCAGCACAGGAAATTCCTCACCTTTGTGATTGGCAGGGAGGCATTCTGTTTCGAGTGCTTCTCTTTGGCCTGAACACAGCTCAGCGGGTATTCACCAAAGGTATGTCGGTGGTAGCAGTGGCTCTTCAGTAACGGGGGGTCATCCTCTTCCCATATATAGATGATTGGCTGATCGTCTCCCATTCCAGGACACAACTTCTCCAGGACTTCCAAACGACTCTTCATCTCCTCAGGAGACTTGGTCTCATGTTCGACCTGGACAAGTCACATCTCCATCCAACTTGTCACATACAGTTCATCGGGGCAGTTCTTGACTCCACTCATCAACTCGCCTTTCTGCCACAGGACCAAGTCATCCGACTCTTCAACTTGATACTGAGACTGCAAAGAAACCGGCAAAACTCTGCTCACTCCATCCAGGTTTTCCTGGGCTTTATGGCATCGACGACAACTGTAAGATTACACATGAGACCTCTGCAGAGTTGGTTCCTGAGCATATTCGACCCTCTCCTCAACAGTCCGTACCGTTGCCTTTCGGTACCAAGTCAAGTTCTTCAGTCCCTCGTCTGGTAGAAGGAGTCACAAAGCATCTTGACCAGCATGCCATTCCATCTTCCAGATCCCTTGATGTCGGTTATGACAGGCGCATCTTTAGAGGTCTGGGGCACCCACTCTCAGAATCTAACAGTCAGTGGTCAGTGCTCGAATGCATTCAGCACATACCACATCAGTGCCCTCAAGATGCTAGCAGTCATCAGGGCACTCAAAGCCTTCAAGGATGTGCTTACCAACCAGATGATACAGATATTGACAGACAACACCACAGTCACATACTATATAAAAACAAACAAGGTGGCACGTAATCAAAGTCCCTCCTAAGGTTGGCCCTCCAGCTGTGGAACTGGTGTCTTCCCCATCAGATTTACCCACTTGCTCTCCACCTTCCTGGAACACAAAGCACAACAGTGGACAACTTCAGTCAAACCCTGATTATCTCCCACGAATGGAGGCTCAATGAGTACCTCTTTGGGAGGTATTCGCAATGTGGAAGACCCCGATAATTGATCTCTTTGGCTCCCCATCCAACGCCCAATGCTGTCTCTTCTGCTTGAGAAGCAGAATGGGACAGGGGTCCCTGAAAGATGTGTTTGTATTCCACTGGAGAGGTCCATTCATATATCTTTTTCCATTGTTCCCTCCCATCACAAGAGCACTGGAAAAAATTTGCTGAGACAAAGCCTCAACAATCTTGATCACCCTGTGGTGGTCTTGCCAAACATGATTCACCCCATTACTACTGTTGTCAAAGTCTTAATATCGGAGGCTTCCACCCAGACCAGACTTACTGACTCTGAACAAAGGAACTGTCTGCCACCTGGATGTCACCAGCCTCAGGCTCACAGCGTGGAATTTATTCTGGTGACATCTCTGCCACCTGCAGTCACATGGGTTGTCGAAGCGGCTTACAAACCATCGATGACCTGTGCTTACTCCTACAAAATTTAGAAGTTCATCTGAGTTCCTTTGCCTTTGCCGACATGACATTGACCGCTTTGGTACTATACACCTTCTTGAGTTTCTTTCTTAGCTGGTTGAGAAAGGTCTTTCCGTTTCATTGATCCAGTGCTACTTTCAGTGATATTATCTCGCCTACAGTATATGAGTAGACCCTCATGTTTTGCAGACCCCTTAACCTATTTCAAGAGGTACAAACACCTGTACCCCCCAGTACAACCACCAATACCAGCCTGGAACTTGTCACTAGTACTTTCTCAGCGATGGCCACATATCATCTCAGGTTGCTCTCTTGGAATGTGGCCTTCCTTGTTGCTATCCCATCTGCAAAGAGGGCTAGTGAACTGTGCGCACTTAGAGTTGACAAGCCGTACCGTTGCTTTCAGCGCAACAAAGTGGTCATCTGACCTGACATCACATTCTTGCCTAAGGTGGTCTCAACTTTCCACCTTAATCAAGATATTGTCCTCCCAGCTTTCTTCCAGAATCCGACTTCAGATCTAGAAAGGACTTTGCATGCCTTGGATGTCCGCAGGGCCCTGGCCTTCTATACCCAGTGCACTGCGGAGGTCCCAGAGACTATTTCTCTGCTATTCTTCTACAAAGAAAGGACTACTGGTTTCCTCACAAAGACTCTCCAAATGGGTAGCCTCCACTGTTAGGCTTGATTATGAACTGGCAGGGACAGATCCTGTAGGGATGGCCCTCCATAATTAGATAGGGGATTATGGGTTAGCGTGTATTTCTAATAGACACAGATTCTGGTTGCTTAGTATAACAACATGGAGCAGGCATACATTCCTCCATTTGCTGTTCTCTAAACATCCATGAAGGATGTAGATAGTAACCATGGGAACTTACGGGACTTTATGACCCCAAGTGTAAGAATGTGCTTTCGTTTTCTTTGTGTGAATCTGAAACTGCTTAACTATATAGGCTTTTGGGATCTTTACTCATTCCTGTTCTTCGAAGCCAACGTTCACTGCTCAGCAACTTTACAATAAATCTGTTATGCAAGTTTATTTTCCTTGTATCTGAGTCTGATCCTGACAGGAAGAACAGGAATCAGCAACATGCACCAACCTACTGAACAGGCGGAAAGCCACCCCACAGAAGAAGACCCGGAACGAGTTGATTCTGAGGGAACAGCGGATAGTGACTTGGTGCCCAATGCAAGACCAAAATTCCCGACAGCAACCCCCGCCTGCGGCCAGACTTGGGCTTGGGGAGAGAAACCGAGAATTTCAATGAGGGAACGCAGAAGGACAGCTAAATGGGACACTTCAGAGAGAGAACTGGCCCTCCTGGATGAAATAATGAACATAGAAGAGGCCATGGCCAAAAAAGATGAAGAAATACTGGAGCTTCGAACGCTGCTAAGGGAATTGCATGTCAAAGTGTCAGAAGCAGGGAGGACTCCGGCTAGAGGACCAGCCGATGCTCCAGCAGCTGCAGTCGCTGTTCCGGGAGCTGCAGTCCCTCCACCTCCACCCGTGGCCCCAGCATTACCACAGGCAGTGCCGAGAAACATTGGTGAGTTGAAGGCTTCCTTCAATGGCAAAGGAGAAAAGCTTTCTTTTTTTCTAACTATGGCATCAAACTTCATGTTAGATTATGGGCATCTGTTCCAAGACGATGCTGCCAGGATCAGATATTTGAGTCAGCGCTTGAAAGGCTTAGCAGCTGACTGAGTGGCTAATCTATATGATTCCCGTGCCCCCGAAACTGAGAACTTACAGCTGTTCATGAACCGTCTACGTGAACGCTTTGAAGACCCGCACTTGCTTGAAAAAACCAAATATCTTCTGAAACGACTGAAACAAGGCAAGGGCGATGTGGGAACTTACTCCAGAGAATTCCGAAACTTGGCAGTCAAGGTACCTTGGTACTATGAAGTCCTGATAGAATTCTACAAGGACGGATTAAACCCCAACATGCTGCATGGCTGCCTGATTCAAGCGAACCCACAAACCCTGATCGGCTGGATTAAGCTTGCCACCGAAGTGGAAGGAATAACTCAAACCATGCAATTGACTCGCCAGAGACAAACTCAAGACCTGGGGCCCCGAAAACCCCCATGCCGCTCTACATTCCTTACCAACGAAGAAAGAAACAGACGCCTCTGATTGGGCATCTGTTTTTCCTGTGGGCAGCCGGGCCATCTTTCTAACAACTGCCCCGATAATCGAGCTTCCAGCAACAGCCCCAAAGAAATGCAAAATGACCCAGCTAAAGAGAAAGCCGGCTCTTGGAAATCTATGGCCACTGAACCGGCAATCAGACGCCACTGCATAGGTCCAGCTGCAGCCGCAGGAGATCGCCATCCACTCCCTGCTGAGAGTGACGCCTCCTCCACCTCAGCTTCAGATGACGACTCTGACTCTGAGAACTGGGACACTGCCGGAACAACATATGTAAGTAACACTAAAAAACCCCATATCTTTGCAACGATAACTTTGGCAGGAAAGGATAGGAAACTGCGAATTCATAGAGCCCTCATTGACTCTGGTTGCTCCAGAAGTCTCATTTACCCAGATTTAGCTAAATAACTAAGCATTAGCTATCAGCCTCTTGAAAGACCTATTAAATTAACTCAAATGGATGGGAGCCCAATGTCTGGAGGAGCAATTGGCCGAATCTCCACTCCCCTCCCCTTCAGGGTGGGGAATCACAAGTGCAGGCTGCGTTTTTTAGTTCCAAAAGCAGTACAATTTCAAGTTGCTTTAGGAGTCGACTGGCTACGCAAATACAACCCACACATAGACTGGGCTGCTGGGAAACTACTGCACCGGAACTCTCAGCCTGCGCTTTCTTTAACCCCTGAGGAATTAGCACACATTCCTCCACACTATCAATACCTACAAAAGGTTTTCCACGAAAGGGAGGCTGATAGGTTACCCCCTCACAGGGAATTTGACTGCAAACTAAACCTAATTGAGGGTGCAAAGCTCCCCAAGCCTAAAAATTATCCTATGAGTCGCCAAGAACTGACTGCTTTAAAAGAATTCCTAAACAAGAACTTGGCGCGCAAATTTATTAAACCATCCACTGCGCCCACTGCTAGTCCAGTTTTTTTCCGCAGGAGGAAGGATCCGTCCGCGAATCCTAGGCTCATTGTCAACTATTCTGCCCTTAACCAGTCTATTTTACCAAACTGTTACCCTATTCCTCTCATCAAAACTGTATTGGATCAGCTAGTTCAAGGCAAATATTTCACCAAATTGGACCTTAAAGAGGCCTTTCACAGAATTCGGATGCACCCTGATAGCGAATGGCTTACCACCTTTTCCACGCCTCTTGGCAACTTCCAGTGGACTGTTTTACCGTTTGGATTACAATCTGGACCCTCAGTTTTTCAAATGTTTCTAAATTCCATATTTCATGACCTCCTTTACGAGGGGGTGGTTATTTATCTCGATGATATATTGATATACGCTGATTCGCTTGATAAGCACGTTTTGTTAGTCAGAACGGTTCTACAGCGATTAACCGATAATGGACTGGTTGTAAACTTGGCAAAATGTCAATTTGATACTCAATCCTTTGACTACCTTGGATATCGCATTCGTAACAACACAATCAATATGGACCCTTCCAAAATTAAGGCCATACTTGGCTGGCCTGCGCCTAGAACTCTTAAGCAATTGCAACAATTTTTGGGCTTTGCTAATTTTTACTGGAATTTTATTCAAGACTTTGCCACCCTTGTTCTACCCCTTACGAACCTATTGAGAAAACCCAAAGGACATTTGCCAGGCAAAAACCACAAACTGTCTTGGTCAGCTGACTGCCAAGCTGCTTTTGACGCTCTGAAGGAAAAATTCACCTCTGAGCCTTTGCTCCTTTTCCCTGACACATCCAAACCTTTTGTCATTCAAATTGATGCTTCTGATTTTGTGATGGCTGCAGTGCTTCTCCAACATGATGCGGAAGGAGCTCTTAAACCCTGTGCCTTCATTTCCAAAAAATTCTCCTCTCAACAACTCAATTGGCCCATTTGGGGAAAGGAAGCTAAAGCCATTCATTTTGCTTTGTCTACCTGGCGACATTTGCTTGAAGGCACTCAGGTCCCCTTTGAAGTTTGGACTGATCACAGGAATTTGCAAGCATTGCAAGCGGCTAGAAAACTATCGCCTAAACAAGCATGCTGGGCTGAGTTTTTCCAACATTTCTGCTTCAAAATCATATTCAAGCCTGGCAAGTCGAACACCCTTGCAGACCCGCTCTCGCGCCTGCCTTGTCATGAACCCCGCCCAAAGGCCGCCTCAACTGAAAAGACTCTGTTTCCATCTGATTCTCTTGCTTCTCAAGTCAGCACTCGCGTGACTTCTCAAGCCCGTCATTCGGCTTTCTCCCTTTGCGATTGAGCTTTGCAAGACCTCATCAAACACGCAGCTCACAAAGACCCTTGGCTTTCATCTCACAAAGACAATATTTCCTGGGATACTGGGCTCCCATTTTATGGTTCCAAAATTTATGTACCCCCTGATGCACACCCCACCATTTTACACCATTACCATGATTCCAAACCTGCTGGTCATTTCGGGTTTCTCAAAACTTTGCGTTCTATCCGTAGACTGTTCTGGTGGCCTGGTTTGAATTCTGCAGTTCAATCCTACATTAAGGAATGCGCAACTTGCAATGTCTGCAAATCTCCCACCTCCAAACAGCAAGGATTGCTGCAACCTCTTCCAGTACCTTCTCAACCTTGGTCTGTCATCGCTTGGGACTTCATAACTTCCCTACCTTCTTCCGCTGGATACCATTGCATTTGGGTCATCACTGACCATTTCTCTAAACAATGTCATTTTGTTCCACTCAAAAAAATCCCAACAGTGGAAAAACTGGCTGACTTATTTGTTCTCCATGTTTGGAGGCTTCATGGCTTGCCTTCCACCATTATCTCTGACCGTGACCCGGTTTTCACCTCCAAATTTTGGACCTCGCTTTTGAAATCATTGGGCATCACTCAAAAACTCAGCACTACTTATCATCCTCAAACTGATGGTCAATCTGAAAGGGATAACCGCACACTTGAACAATTTCTTCATTGCTTTGTTTCTACTAACCAAAATGACTGGTCTTTCCTTTTGCCTTTCGCTGAGTTTGCTATTAATTCTGCCCTGCATTCCTCCTCTGGTAAAACCCCATTTGAAATTGTCTATGGCTTCCTCCCGGCTCCTTTCCCCCGACCCTCTCCATCTCCTCCTCCTCCCCCCGTCTCTAACTGCGTGGGTAGAAAGGTGCTCTGATGTTTGGCAATCTGTTTATGATTCTCTGTCTGCTTCAAAAGCTCCCCAAAAACATTTTGCGGACACTAAACGAGTTCAAAACCCTTCTTATGTGCCGGGTGATCTTGTGTATCTGTCTGCTAAAAACATCTCTTCCCCCTCCCCTTCTAAGAAGCTTTCTCCTAAATTTCTTGGCCCTTTCCCTGTCAAACGTGTCATTAACAATGTCTCCTTTGAATTCTCTTTGCCCTCGTCTCTTAAAGGTATACACCCTGTTTTTCATTCCAGTTTGTTGAAGCCGACCCGTTCGCTGGATTCTTCGAAGACTGACTGTACTGCCCCCCCCACGCTGATCTCCTGCAACATGCCTTTGGTTATCCCTCGCTGTTTAAGCTTTATTTTTGTTTTCTTTGTTCTTGTGTGTCTCTTTTGAAGGTGGGCAGGATGTAGGGATGGCCCTCCATAATTAGATAGGGGATTATGGGTTAGCGTGTATTTCTAATAGACACAGATTCTGGTTGCTTAGTATAACAACATGGAGCAGGCGTACATTCCTCCATTTGCTGTTCTCTAAACATCCATGGGGGATGTAGATAGTAACCATGGGAACTTATGGGACTTTATGACCCCAAGTGTAAGAATGTGCTTTCATTTTCTTTGTGTGAATCTGAAACTGCTTAACTGCATAGGCTTTTGGGATCTTTACTCATTCCTGTTCTTCGAAGCCAATGTTCACTGCTCAGCAACTTTACAATAAATCTGTTATGCAAGTTTATTGTCCTTGTATCCGAGTCTGATCCTGACAGATCCTCTTCCTCAGGTTAGGAGTCATGCCACCAGAGCCCTCTCTGCCTCGGCAGCCTTTCTGAGAGGAATTTCGCTGCAGGACATTTGCAAGGCAACCATTTGGTCACAGCCCATGATCTTTATTTCTCACTGATGCTGCACTTGGGAGGGCAGTCTTGTTCCCCTCTGTTCAGTGATGTCAACTCTATGTGGTAATTGTTGCTCTTGTGCATGTTTGTCCTTTGAACCATTGTACCACATGTTGATATTTGATTTCTTCTTATGGTCTTCTGCCTTGGTTATGATAAACCTCACTTAATTTGGTATTTGCCTAGCATTTTTTTAATGTTGGGCTAGTTTTACTCTGGGATTGATTTGTTATGGGTTCCACATGGCACTCCCTCCTGCTAAAATGTAGCTTGCTAGTCTCCCATCTGTGCGAGTCACAGAGACCACAAAGGAGGAGGACAAGTTGCTTACCTGTAACTGGAATTCTTTGAGTGGTCATCTGTGAACTCACACAATCCTGCCCTGCCTCGCTTCTTCATGTCATGCCATCTTCTTGGCGCCTAGTATGCTGCAGTGGTCAAAGAACTAACGGCAAGTGCACCAGAGCCCTTATATGCCATTAGGGGAAGGGGAAGAGTTCCCACCAAAATATTAGGCCTAGAGCTCTAGAAGTTTCCGTAATCAGTAGTGCACAGGCACAGATAATCTCATCTGTGTGAGTTCACAGATGACCACTTGAAGAACTCCAGTCACAGGTAAGCAGCCTGTCCTTCACCCACCTACCTTCCCTCTCCTTTCCCTGACCTGGTTTGGACCTTGCATGCCCACTCTCCCCACCATGCCTCATCTCCTTTCCCCCACACACACACACACACACACACATTTTGATATTTACAATTTTTCCACCTTTGCGAGAGTCCTGTGTCCCTAACCCTAGTAAATGTGGAGAGCCAACTGTATTTTAAAAGATTATTAACACAGTTTTTGCAACCAGTATTACTATGATGAAATGTAATTATCCATTTTTCAGTAAAATGTATTGGTCATTAGGGTGAATCGAAGCTCTCAAGTCTGAAACAAAAGCAATTTGGTTACAATGATGTTGTAATATTTAATAATGTGCAATTAAATAAGTGACTCCTAAATAAATAAATACCCAGCCCCTGTCACTCCCTTTTTTCTCTTGGTTGTTATGCTTGTGTACTGAAGGTTTTTTTTGGTCTTGCTTATCAACTAGAAACCAGACCACAGAAACCAAAAGGCCATTCATTAATTATTTATATATTGAACTTGAAGTATTTATTGTTTGTTGGTGAGGGGAGCCTAAAGTGGATTTTGGCTGCAGCAGGGGTCCCAACCTGGCATTTTCCACAACCACCTGCAGGAGAAGCACCCCAACTCTGAGTGCTCATTTTTGGCTTGGCTCCCGCCAACTCTTGACAAGGGATACTTTCCTAGGGACCCCCTGCCATGTTCCATGACATAAAGGGAAACTATGCAACAAGCCAGCCCCCAAGGATGTGCAACCCACTGGAGCAATTCTGGAAACATCCCCTTTACCACATCAGTGCTCACCATTACTGCTTCTTCAGATTCCCCCCTCCACTTAACTTCCAGTGACCACCAATTTAACTGTCACACCCAGATCAGTTGTCCAAACTCCATGTATAACAGTGCAGGATAAGGTGTGGGGGGAGAACCTCCTGTAAAGGGAGGAGAAAATACCTTGTTGTTATTGTGTGCCTTCAAGTTGTTTCAGATTTATGGTAACCCTAAGGCAAACCTATATCATGAGGTTTTGGGAGGGGCTAAGAGTGTGTGATGCGCCCAGGGTCACCCAGTGGATTTATATGGCCGAGTGGGGAACTGACCCTTGGTTTCCAGAGTTGTAGTCAAGTGCTCAAACCACTATACCACACAGGCTCCCTGTGCCCCAAAAGGCAACCTGCAATTCCTTGTACTGCCTGTAGGGTAGGTGAGTGGGACGAGCAGCTCCAAAGAGAAGCAGAATGATTGGCACAACAGGCTGTAAACCTAACACTCTGTCTACTCTTCTCAGTAACTAGCTCTGCATGCCAGGATGTAGAGATGCAGGATGCAATCATTCCCCCCCACCCCATCAGTCTCTTTCCTAGAAGCCAGAAAAGACTTCCCCTCCATCCATCTGGGCTTTATTGAATGGGAGCGGCTCCAAATCTTACTCATTAAGTAAAGTCAGCTTCCCATTGCATATTCTGTGTTTTGTTTCCTATGAATTGTTCCACTTTGGAAACTGTGGTTTAACAGTTTTTAATATTAATATTAAAATTTGACGTTTTCCTTTTCAAACATACATACAGAAACCACAAAAGGAAGTACCCCACATTGTTTTGCTGGGGTATATTTAGGCAAATGAACAAACTATTTATTGTGTATTTTTTCTGATACACTATCTTTTTCAACGTAACCTTTTTATATATCCATACAACTTTTTAATGTATTTTTAAATTTCATGGCTGCTTTTTTACCACTGAAATTATTCCTTATAGGCTTTCAATAAAGCCAAAAAATGACATCCCTGATAAACTTTCTTTCTGCTACCAGTCTTCTGCTTAAGTTTGGCTGATTGAATTCCATCTTGACACATCTCTACTTAGTGCTCTCTCTCGCTTCCCTTCACTAATGTCTGAATGTTTGAATCGCCCTCAAGCCTGAAACAAATGGGCAGTCTTGTAAAACAGAGTGTTCACCAAAGTGCTAAAGTAAAGGTGGCAGAAGCTAAATCGAGTGGGATTTCTCCAAAGAGTTCCTTTTCTTATTTCACCAAATTTGCCTGAGGTGAATTTACAAAGTGGCTTCTATCAAATTCAGGTGAGGCAGTAACTGAAATAGTAGCTTTAGAAGCTGTTAATGTAAAAGTCTCCACCTGCCTCTGGCCATTCTTCTTCAAAGCTGCTGTCACAAGTGCACTTGGTGTGTTTGTGTTGAATAGGAAGGTGTGCAGGCTACATGAACATTTGAGAGAACATATGTTAGGCCACATACTTTTCTGTTCGTCTCCCAGTGTCACCCTGTGCTTTTAGGTAGTTCACTATTAGACTGAACTACCAATTTCATTACTAGTTCATAGAGAAAGGAGAGTTAATATTTCCAATGTATCATTTTGACCAGGTTTCTGTTGGCAGGTATGAAACAAGTGATATCTGAACTCCAGGAACAACCTCTCACTAGAGGCTCACGCAGAGTAAAATTTCTTTTATATATTGCTTCAACTGCATCAGCAGAAAATGTTCCCCATATGTACTTTTTGTTCAGAATTCTGCATACTGAAAATGCATCTGGTAAAAATTACAAACATGAAAATTGTACATAGAAAATAATGTACTTGTCAAACATGTATAAAAACATACTTTAGTGAGTGGGCGGATGCATGCAGATTGTATATACAGTTTGAAAGAGGAGCACAAAGTGTGCAGCTTTTTAAAATAAAGTGTGCAAAATTGACAAGTACACACAGACACACATCGCACGAAGTAAATACAGACTGCATGCAGAGGTGGGAAAGGAAGACTTCCTTCTAAACACAAAAGCAATAAAAAGGTTGAAATAACTTGGAATCTGTCCATCAGCATGTAGGCAGGACACAAGATGAGATTTTGTGAATCTTAGGACAGTATAGGCATCCAGCACTCATAGAATCATAGAAATGTAGAGTTGGAAGAGACCACAGGGGCCATCCAGTCCAACCCCCTGCCATGCAGGAACACCCTCAAAGCACTCCCAACAGATAGCCATCAATCCTCTGCTTAAAAACTTCCAAGGAAGGAGCCTCCACTACACTCTGAGGCAGCACATTCCACTGCCGGACGACCCTGACTGTCAGGAAGTTCTTCCTGAGGTTCAAGTGGAATCTCCTTTCCTGCAGCTTGAATCCATTGCTCCTTGTCCTGATCTCTGGAGCAGCAGAAAACAAGCCCTCTCCTTCTTCTACATGGCATCCCTTCAAGTATTTAAACATGGCTATCATGTCGCCTCTTAACCTTCTCTTCTGCAGACTAAACATACCCAGCTCTCTAAGTCTATCCTCATAGGGCATGGCTTCCAGGCCTCTCATCATTTTGGTCGCCCTCCTCTGGACTTGCTCCAGCTTGTCAATATCCTTCTTGAATTGGGGTGCCCAGAACTGGACACAGTATTCAAGATGAGGTCTAACCAAAGCAGAATAGAGTGGTACCAGTACCTCCCTTGATCTAGACACCATACTCCTATTGATGCAGCCAAGAATTGCATTGGCTTTCTTGGCTGCCACATCACACTGCTGACTCATGTTCAGCTTGTGGTCTATGAAGACTCCTAGATCCCTTTCACACGTACTGCTATCTAGCCACGTGTCCCCCATCCTATATTTCTGTATTCTATTTTTTCTACCTAAGTGTAGGACCTTACACTTTTCTCTGTTGAATTTCATTTTGTTCGCCTTGGCCCAGCTCTCCAATCTATCCAGGTCATTTTGAATTTTGATCCTGTCCTCTGGCGTATTAGCAACCCCTCCCAATTTGGTGTCATCTGCAAATTTGATGAGCATGCCCTCTATTCCTTTATCCAAGTTGTTGATGAAAATATTGAACAGCACTGGGCCCAGAACAGAACCCTGTGGCACCCCACAAGTCACTTCTCTCCAGGATGAAAAGCAGCCATTCGTGATCACCCTTTGGGTTCGGTTGGTCAACCAATTACAAATCCAACTAACAGTAGCCCTGTCTAGCCCACATTTTACTAGCTTCGTTGCAAGAATGTCATGGGGAACTTTGTTAAAGGCCTTACTGAAATTGAGATATGCTACATCCACAGCATTCCCTTCATCTATCAAGCTAGTAACTCTATCACAAAAAGAGATAAGATTAGTCTGGCATGACTTATTTTTGAGAAATCCATGTTGACTTCTCATGATTACCGCGTTGCTTTCTAAATGATTAGAAACTGACTGCTTAATGATCTGCTCCAGGATCTTTCCGGGTACTGATGTCAGGCTGACTGGGCAATAATTATTTGGGTCCTCTTTTTTTCCCTTCTTGAAGATGGGGACAACATTTGCTCTCTTCCAGTGTGCTGGAACTTCTCCTGTCCTCCAAGATTTCTCAAAGATTATAGCAAGTGGTTCCGAAATGACCTCTGCCAGCTCTTTTAATATCCTAGGATGCAATTCATCTGGCCCTGGAGACTTGAATTCATCCAGTGTGGCCAGGTATTCCTGTATCACCTCTCTACCTATTATGTGCCTCATTTCTCCTGCTTCCTCCCCTGCTCCCCAACCGCCAGGTTGAGTGCTTGTATCCTTCTGGGAAAAAACTGAGGCAAAGAAGGTGTGAAGTAGTTCTGCCTTTTCTCTTCCCCCTGTGAGTAATTCGCCATCTTCTCTGCGCAGCGACCCTATCGTCTCCTTCTTTTTCCTTTTGCTGCGGACATATTTAAAAAAGCCCTTTTTGTTGTTTTTAATGTCTCTGGCCAGCCTAAGTTCGTTCTGTGCTTTAGCCTTTCTGACCTCCTCCCTACATCTCCTAGCTACTTGCTTAAATTCTTCTTTGGTGGTTTCCCCCTTCTTCCATTTCCTATACATGTTTCTCTTAACACTTAGCTCAGCTGAGAGTTCTTTAGTCAACCATTCTGGTTTCTTCAGATGCCTTCCATTTTTCCTCCTTATTGGCACAGTTTTAGACTGTGCCTTCAGTATCTCCTTTTTAAGGAACTCCCATGCCTCCTGAACTCCTTTCCCTTTCAGTATTCTTGGCCACGGAATTCCTGCCAGCAGCTCCCTAAGTTTACAGAAGTCCCCTTTTTTAAAATCTAAGATGAGTGTCTGGCTACACTTATCTTCTCCTTCCCACTGAATGCTAAATTCCAACAGGGCATGGTCACTCCCCTCTAAAGATCCAACCACTTCTACCTCATTCACAAGGTCATCCCTGTTGGTCAGGATCAGATCTAGAATATTTGATCCCCTTGTGGCCTCTTCCACCTTCTGGACTATGAAGTTGTCTGCAAGACAAGCAAGAAACTTGCTGGACCTTGCTGTCTTGGCAGATTTTGACTGCCAGCATATATCCGGGTAATTGAAATCTCCTATTATTACTGTATCTCTCCTCTTTGAACGTGCAGTCATTTGGTTGAGGAAGGCATCATCCAAGTCCTCAGCCTGGGTTGGAGGTCTGTAGTAAACCCCCACCAGAATATCCCTATTGTTTCTCACTGCCTTAATTCTTACCCAAATGCTCTCGACCTGGTTTTCTGGGTTTAGGTCCTGGATCTCTTCACAGCTGAAAACATCCTTGACATACAAGGCTACTCCTCCTCCTTTCTTGTTTGGTCTATTTTTACAAACTAGGCTATACCCCTCTATTCCTATATTCCAATCATGAGACTCATCCCACCAGGTCTCAGTGATGCCTATCAAATCATATTTATTTTGTTGCACTCATCTACCTTTGAGCAATCAGGGAAAAGTAACATCCTTATTGTGTATGAGGGGTTGCTGTTTCTTCTTCCTTGGGTGCACAACAGCAGCTAGGCCTTGCCCCGGGTATCCCCATAGCTGATCAGTGGCTGAGAAATGCTAGGACATAGTTTTCCCTGGCTGCTTTTTGTACACTCAGGGAAGAAGTGAGAAAGAAGAAGCAGCCTGCTTACAACCAGATATGTACGCTGGTAAATACATGAGCCACCTGCCAATTAGATTTTGGCTGTTATTCAAAGATATAATGTCAGTTTACATGGAGGCTTACTCATCTGGCTATGATGTTTTGTCCCATTTATATTCAGGTAATAAACAAGAAAGAACTCCATATTATCCTTTTCAAGTTTGGATCCAGAGCAATGTGCGTACATGGATGGGGTGACAAGTTAATAAGCTCAGCCTGATTCTGTTGGGATGTTGCTGAACCTTTTGACTGGTGTTTTCCAGACAAATCTGCAGTATGGTTCCTGGAAATTCTTCCACATCTGGTTCACCAGAGCTGTTCAAACTACATACTTGTTGTGTACTGAATTATGCTGCAAACTTCCATTATTGTCAGTTCTCCTTCCACAACAGAAAATTATATTCATTGGCAATTCCACTGGTGAAGTGTGTCCTTGTTGGGGTATTCTAGGTAGTTATATGTTAACTGAACCACATTTGCTTGTTTAGCAAATTCCACCAAATCCATCCAATCATGTGGTCTGTGTGCTTTCTTTCTCTCTTTTTACTACAGTTAATAAATACACATTCCTCCCCCCACACACACACATTAGGAGTCTGTGCTGGCCACAAGATTCAGCTTGCGTTTTGATTCATTTATGGCTCATTTCATTTCAGATTGCTTTGAAGTCCCCTTGGTTCAACTGAGAAACAAATCAGAATCTCACATAAATTTAAGTGTTGGCTAAAATATCTCCATTTGAGATTTATTTAATCAACTCATATAGTGTTTGTGTAAGGTTTTGTATGTGGACAACAAAGAAATACAACATACATATACAACAATCAAGTGTTCAGAGGTACATTTTCTAAAGCTGTATTCCTTGGAACTGTTGGATTTGCCATAGTTCCTATTGCTGTTGAGTATACACTTAACCTGTTACTGTAATAATGTGTGAAATTATTCTGTTTACAGTATTCTGGCTATGTGGTAGGGCGAGTATAGAGAAGTTAAGGTCAGTTTTCTTATCAGAAAACCACCGGTCAACAGAGACACAAAACCTCCTGAAATTCTGAGCTGATGGTCCATCACTATCACTTGAGAGCTTTAAGAATCTTTTGCACTTTCCAGCTCAAGTGTTCTATGCTTTATTGTCTGCTAAGAAAATATTAAGCATAATAGCACTTTAATGCTGAATCCTTTCTTATCTGAGGCAACTTTGATGCCACTTGATCAAATACAAAACCAAGAAAGAGAATCGAGTGGGTCTACCAGGTAATAGAGCCAAAGCAAATGGAACTTATTGCTCTGTTTTCATTTGGTAAAGAAGGAAAAAAAGTGTGTATAAGCTGTAGAAACTACTAAGAGCAATATAAGTATTTTCTGTCTTTGTGCTGCATTTCATCTTTATCTTCTTTTTTTAAAATAAATTTATTGAAATGTATAAAAGAACACACTGAGTGGAGGGATTACAACAATACAATTATACTTCTACAATTTTTACAAGTATTCTTATTGTATTTACTTATATATTCGAATAACATTTAGCATTTCCCTCCTTTCTCACTCCTCCCCTTCCTCCCGCCCCCTTCCCACCCTCTCCTCAAGAAGTTGGTGATTAGATATCTATTCCTTACCCTCTAAAATTTTCTGTATGTATTAACTCTGAATGACCCATATTTCCCCTATCTTCTTTTGTTTTCTGTGTAAGTCTATTATATCCTATCAATTACTTATTACTTGCTGAGAATAAAATATTAACAGGGAGCTTTATTACACACCATAAAACATAGAATTGTCTATTTCTAATACCTAACATGCTTATTTTCCTAACCATATCTATCTTTTTTGTTGAATGTTCTATGGTAGAAGTATAAAAATGTAGATTTTTCACCCCTTCTTCATGTTCTTTAATACTTTTGTTATTCCTGGCTAATTAGTTTAGATTTTCTTATCCTAAAATTGCCTTCCTATGCCATGTATGTTCCCAGGTGGGCTTTACCATTTCCCATCCATTTCTGATCTGCATTGTGAGTTTTTCTGATGTTAGTATTCGGATTTTATCATATTCTAACATTTTGTATAGTTTCAGTGCCCAATCTTCAATACTTGGGAGTGCCAATTATTTCCATCTTTGTGCAAAGCATAACCTTGCTGCCATAACCATGTATATATAATAAGATTCTTTTTTGTATCTTGTCAATTTTGTCAAGTTTGGGAAGACAATTGATCATATTTAATAGGTATAGCTCTGTATTAAAGGAAATTTTGTTTTGAATGTTACAGAAATTATTGTATGGATCTCATTCCAGAATTTTTTTTGCTTTTGGACACATCCACCATACATGATAAAAAGTACCTTTACCTTCACATTTCCAACACAAGTGCTTTCCACCCTTTCTCATCTTAGCTAACCTATCTGGTGCTAAGTGCCATCTATGGACCATTTTGTAGAGATTTTCTCTCAGGCTTACTGATTTTAGTAGGGACCATGATTGGGTCCATGACCCTACTCATTGTTCCAATGTAATGGAGTGACCAATATTCCTTGCCCATTTTATCATATTGTCTGTTACTCTTTTTATCATATTTACTGTTTTTATCATATTGTCTGTTACTGATTTTTATATATAGATTGAATCCATCTATTGAAATTATTTCCTAAATTGATCTTATCGAATACCTCCTTCATAAATAGCCAACTAACATAGTCAAACACCTTTTCGGTGTCCAACAATATCAGGGCTAATTTCTTCTCATTATGTTTGTGATAATATTCTAATATATCTATTATATATCTAATATTATGTTTAAGTTGTCTTTGGGGGAGAAAACCATTTTGATCTTTATGTATCCATTCTTGAAGGATTCTTTTAAACCTTTCCGCTAACACTGAAGCAAATATTTTTAGTCAGTATTTAACAAAGATATAGGTCTATAGTTTTTCATTTCTAATTTGTCCTTCCCTTCTTTAGGTATTACAACAATATTTGCTTCCTTCCACGATGGAGGGATATCCTCTTTTTCTAATTCTTGAATTACTCTTTGTAAAGGGTTAATAATTGTTCTTGAAATATTTTATAATAGAGCGTTGTGAATCCATCTGAGCCTGGTGCTTTTCTGGATTTTAATTTTTTTATTGAGTCCGTAATCTCATTCTTCATAATGGGTTTATTTAATTCTCTCCTTTGGAATTCAGTAATCTCTGGTATTTTATTCTCTAACAAGTAATGTTTTATCCTGTCTTCTCTCCCTTGATCTACCTCTTCTTTGGAAAAGAGTTGTTTGTAATACTTTGTTAATGCTTTTTTTAATTTTGTCTTGATTAACATGTATCTCTTGCCCTTCCTTTATCTCCTGAATTAATTAAATTCCAATATATCTACCTTTTGTGTCTTTCAAAATCTCTGTGGCTTTGAATTTTTATGCATGTAAATTACAACTCCTCTCTTTTTTTTCAGTTATTGTGGCGAAACTTCTCCTAACTTGGGGTTGTTTATTAATGATAAGTCCGAATTCCTTATGTGTATTTCTTGTAGGCATATAATTTCACATTTTTGTTTTTCTAAGAAGGGAAAGACTTTTTTTTTCTTTTTGGTAGTGAGTTTAGCCCTCTAATGTTCCAAGAAAGAATTTGGATTTGTATCTTTTCATATTATACAATCTTACTTCTCTGATCTCTTTCTTTACTTCAGTAGTCATGTCTTTTATTTCCATGCTCATTTCACTCCTTATTTTCTTCACTTCTCCTAACAAAATTTGATAAGGGTCTGGAATATTTTGCTGTGTTTCCAATGAGTCAGAGTCTGTATCTGTGTCTGAGTCATGGATTTTCTCTTACCAACAGCTGCTGCCATCCTTAAATTCCGTTTAAGTCCTCTTTGTTCAATTTCTTACTATTGCTATTAATTCAGTGCTATATCTTAAGTCTCTTCAAGTCACTTTTTAATGTTTTTTATTGTTAATAAATTATTAAATTATTTATACACTTTTAACTTATTAAATTATCTACCTCTTGAAATTAATTCCTAATGGTTATCTTTAACTACACTTTTTAATTATTTCTTAAATAATTTTAAACTGATTACTTAACTAATTACTTTTTAACTAATTATAGTTATTCTAAAAAATTAATGCTAATTTTTTCCTTTACCTTTCCTTATTTTTCTCTAACCTTATTTGTATATATTTGTCTATATTTATGTTATTGTTATTATTATTTATTTGTTTGTTTTTTAAAATATTAGTAGTATTGTTTTATGTTATATTTTACTATTTTTATCTATCTTTATTTATTATTCTTATTTTGTTTATTTATTTATATTTTTAATTCTACTATACTTTGTCTGTAAGTTAGTAGATCTATTCAGCGTTTTAATACTCAAATTCCCTCTGTATCTTCAATATATAAATTAATTCCACAATGTTCTTGCTATTAAATTTTTAAACCACTAGAAGGCACTCTTGAAGCACTTTACCTAAACACCAGCTTTTATGCAGGAACACAATATGTTTTTATATGTATATGTATATATATTTGTTTCCTACCTACTCTCTCTCCTTAGCAGGTATCCCAATTAGTGTTTATGTTAGTGTTAGCTTATCTAATCTATAACCTTGGAGTGCTCTCTACAGCTGCTTAGCTGCATTGCTTTCCTGTAATCAACCTCCGTCCAGTCTCCTGTCCCGTATTTTATCTTCTAATCCCCTTCTGTCGTTTTTATGTCAATCTAAGGCAAGCAAAGTTTCCACAAAATATTTCAAACACAGTCAGTCAATAAAAATACAAAGGGAAGGGAAGAGCAGAAGATTTCTAAGTTAATCTGTCTACAACTCTAAATGACCGAGAGAGAAAGAAATCTCCTGTACCTCTAAACAGAAGAGTATCTTAATGAAACAAAAATTACTTGCTAGTTCCTAAGTTCAGTTGCCCCACCATGTACCAACTTCTCTCCTCTTTTCAAGTTAGCTTGTCTTGTACAGCTCTATTCAAATTCCATGTCTTATATATTATGTATTTTATCTAGCACTACAGCAATCAATCCATCAGACAGACCCCCTGCCCTTCTTTTATATTTTAACAATTTTCCATTTTTTAAGTTATCACAAAATGAATGTCTTATATTTATATATCAAAAATACTTATATATCTATTATATCTCAACTTCCGTAATCTCCAATGATTAGAGAGTCAGATGTTTGAGAATTTTCTATAACTATTTCTTGTCTTGTCAAACTGTGGTGGGATCTATTGAATAGTTGCGTCTCAGCTCTCCTCTCCTGTTGGTCTGATGTTTCTTTGTTCTCTATAGTGCCTCTACCAATGTCTATGTAACTTAGATCCTTCAACTTCCAAGAGTTTTTCTCTATCATAGCTCTTTCTGAAGATTCTTCCCGACTATTCTAGTCGTAATGTCCAGGTTTATTTGCTCAAATAATGAATGTTCTCTTTTTAAACAAACCCTCACAGTCCAAACTCCCCTTACAGTATGTTTTCTAGTTAGTCTCCCTTCTGTGGTCAGTCAGTTTTCCAATCTCAAATCCATTATTTTCCATCCCAGTATACTTTAATTACTTTAACCATCCAATTTAACAAAGTCCTTTTCTAAATAGATACAGCAATCTTTATATTTCCTTAGTTTGAAAATTCTCAGTTTATATTCTATAAATGGAAGATGTTACTTTCTTTAATGTCCTGTCTTTTCTTTGGGGTGGTTCTCTCAAAAAGTGTTATCTGTAGTATTATTGTCCATAGAAATTACAAGTTTTAATTGTGGTAATCCACAAACAGTTTACAAATAACAGTCCTCAAAAAAAAAAAGTATTTTTTACTTCCTCTGTTTTTTAAAGTTTGTAGGTCTATTTGGCAGCATGAGTCTCCCCCACTGCCTGTACGTACTTGTTAAAGTTTCTAAGACTTGCTTGTCTTTCGAGGGATTGATTAAGTATTTTCTTTAAATCTTAATGGCTGGAACAATCTTAATAGAGAGGTGATCAACTCCAACTCAACTTCTTGAGGATAGACTTTTCATTCGTTATCTCCCATAACCCATTAATTGTGAAATTTGGAATAATGACGAAGCTTTACCCATTTACGAGCGCTGATTGAGGGAATGGTGGTTCTCTGTCCGCTCTTCATGGCTTTCGTACCTGAAGCTCTTTCCGGTGATCTGTCCTCCACTTTCTGTCACCTTCTTTTTTTGGGTACTGTCCACTTGGAGTCACCCCTATGAGAACCCCTTCGAACCCCTTTTACCAAAGGGGTTTTTCAAGTCCGTTTCTAGTTGTTTACACGGGCTATTCTCCTCGATCACCTGCTGTCTCTCCACAGCTGTGCGAAGAGCAGCCACTCGCTACGCCATCTTCCCTCCTGCTCGCATCTTCCCTCCTGCTCCCATCTTCCCTCCTGCTCCTATCTTCCCTCCTGCTCCTTTATCTTCAAGATAGCAGCACAAAGTTATCAAAGAAAAATGGGAATAAAGGAGACCTAAAAGTATTTCTTTGTGTGGGAAACTACATAGGGAGATGATAAAGAGGCCAGTGATTCAAATATTAAACTATGTCAGTATGTCTTGAGTTCAGACTGTTTGAAACACAAGATTCTTCCATATAGACCTGCTTAAATTCTTATATCTTTGCTGGAGAGCTTTCCCTTGATCCTGCCACCCTTGAAGGTGCATTTGGTGGGATTACAAGAAAAGGTCTTTTCAGTGTCTGCTCCCTTGTTGCCTTCTCACTGCTACATTTCTGCCAGCAAAGACCTTTGTATTCAGGCAAGCTTTTGACAATTGACTGATTGATGAGAAAAGAACTTTGGGTAGATGTTGTACTTTGTAAGGATGTGTTTTCAATAGCTTTGCATTAATTTCTTTTCATATTATAGTTAGAATCTTTTTATATTATAGTTATATATAGAATCACTCAAGGGTATGAATGCACGTCTTGTTTTAGATGGAGCTCTGTCCAAAACCTCCTCTCTGTCAGCTGCCAGGTTCTAGGGGCTGCTGCTATGGCTGGTAAATGGCCATAGAAGGGTCAGGGAGAGGGAAAGAATGGATGAAGAATCAGGGACTGCCTTCTGACCTCATTGCATTTTGCCAGGCAGAGAGGAAGAGGAATGGCAATGAATATTTCTTGACTCTCTTCCCTTGGCAAACTGCAGGATGGGTAGAAGGCAGTCCTTGCTGTATTCAGTCACAGCCTTCTCTCTTCCTTTCCCCCTCCACAGCCATTTTGACACCTATAGTTGCAGTCCATAGAGCCTGGCGGCTGCCTGGGACAAGAGAGGTGCAGATCTGTGCCCGCAAAGCATTGTGCTCCATTCCCACAATGTAGGATCTCAGCCGATCACTTTTGGAATTTTTATCTATATTATCTTGTTTTATTATTTTCGTTATATATCATATTAATATTTATTATTATCATTATTTTGCTTTTTACAAAAAAGTTCATTTTTACATACAAGTCCCACATCTATTTATAAAACTCTTCAATGACATACAAATGCAAAGATGGCCCTTTCCGCACGAGGAAGTTAAAACGGGCCAAGGCGTCCTGGCACGGAGGTCGTCCACACCTTTGATCGGACTAGGTCTGGACTACTTAATTTAGTTCCGCACCTTAGTCCGATCCAAAATGCCCCAAAGTGGTCCTCCAGCACGCTAAGTGAAAACTGGAAAAATCTGGTCTTTCAATCTTCTGGAGTGCCCCATTGCATTCCTGTTGACTTGTGCAGATGCGCAGGCTTGCACCAATGCGAGCTTGCGATCAGCAGAGGGCGGGCTGTGGGCGTGGCCAGTGTCAGTGGTTGGTCAGGACCCACAAAGAAACAGGAAGCTGCCATTTTCAGCCGGAGCAGTGCAGATCTAAAGACCTCACACTGCTCTGATTCACCCTGGAGGAGCCCTGCAGAAAGGCTTAAGGGAAAGTCCGTGTTACTTCAGACCCAGAAGAACTGGTAAGTAACGTCACGGAGTGATTCACTAGCCTCGTGCGGAAAGGGCTGATGTCTGTTTTTATTTTATTTTTTTTATTTACTTTGAAATTGTGAATTTGGCTTTGGTGTTCCTCCTTCTCTGATAAAGAAGGCTTGGGCGGTTTCTGTCAAAGGCCTAGCAGGTAGCCCATTGTCAAGGTACAGGATTAAGGTGTGAATAAATAACTCTCTGTGTAAGACTTGGTATGGAGACAAAAGGGCATCCTGAAAATTTAGGATAAGAGTTATAAGGGAACCTGGAAGATGGGTGGAAATTGGCCAGAAGCTTGCAGATTTTTCTTTTCTTTTTCATGCTATTTACTTATCTCGGTATGCAAAAATGCTTATGCACTTGTCAGAGTGGATAACAACTAAAAACAAATAAAAAATACATTTTAATGTGTGTGTATGTTAAAAATAGAGACAGATACAACAGATAAAAAGAAGCAATAGATGAATGCAATATAGTTAGGCAATGGAAGAAATGCTTGTCACAAGAGGCTTGTAATATGGAAAAGCATCATATCAGAGGGAGGGAAGAACTGAGGCCAGAATCCTGTTTGCTGGCATAACTACACTTGCAGAAGAGGCAAGGACAATGGTATGGGAACAGAGGAAAAGTGACAATTGTACAACAAAAGCTGCCTCTGCCAGGAAGAAAAAAATGTGCCAGTTCCTCAGTTGCTCAAGGGCTAATAGGGCACCTTTAGGTCCTAGTGGTGATGGCTTTTACTTCTGTCCCTCTGTCACTGCTGTGATTCAGTTAAAAGGAGGAAAAAAAAAAGCCAGGAGGTGTAAATCACCAGGATTCCAGATTGAATCACACAGGGGAAGAATTCTACAATGTATGTTTGATGACAAAAAAGGACCTTCTATCTTCACCATCAGCTGGTCCTCCGTTGTAGCCTGGATAGGGAAAATGCAGTTCTAGACTATATCAACAGGAATATAGTTTCCTTCCGAGTAAAGCATAGTTTCACTCTATTTGACTTTGGATGGATCTCACCTGGAATGTTGTGTCCAGTTCTGAGGCACCATGGTTCAAGAGGGATATTGGCAAATTAAAATGTGTTCAAAAGAAAGTACCAATATGATAAAAACTATGGCCCTATGAAGAGTAACATAGGGAGCAGAACATGATCGATGATGATGATGATGATGATGATGATGATGATGATGATGATTTCTTCTCTCTGTAGATTGAGGGGGGGAACCATAGAATCATAGAGTTGGAAGAGACCACAAGGGCCATCCAGTCCAACCCTCTGCTATGCAGGAACACACATCAAAGCATTCCCAACAGATGGCCATCCAGCCTCTGCTTAAAAACTTCCAAAGAAGGAGCCTTCACCACACTCCAAGGCAGCACGTTCCACTGCCAGACAGCTCTAACCATCCGGAAGTTCTTCCTGAGGTTCAAGTGGTTCAAGATCCTTTCCTGGATCTTGAATCCGTTGCTCCTTGTCCTAGTCTCTAGTGCAGCAGAAAACAAGCTGGCTCTCTCCTCAACATTACATCCCTTCAAATATTTAAACATGGCTATCATGTCCCCTCTTAACTTCTATTCTGCAGACTAAACATACCCAGCTCTCTAAGCCATTCCTCATATGGCATGGCTTCCAGACCCTTCACCATTTTGGTCACCCTCCTCTGGACATGTTCCAGCTTGTTGATATCCTTATTGAATTGAGGTGCCCAGAACTGCACACAGTATTCCAGATGAGGTCTAACCAAAGCAGAATAGAGTGGTACCATTACCTCCTTTAATCTAGACACCATATTCCTATTGATGCAACCAAGAATCATATTGGCTTTCTTGGCTGCTGCATCACACTGCTGACTTGTTCAGTTTGTGATCTACCAAGACTCCTAGATCCCTTTCACACGTACTGCTATCCAACCACACATCACCCATCCTATATTTGAACGTTCCCTTTTTTCTGCCTAAGTGCAGGACCTTACATTTCTCTCTGTTGAAATTCATTTTGTTAGCTTTGGTCCAGCTCTCCAATCCGTCAAAGTTATTTTGAATTTTGAACCTGTCCTCTGGTGTATTAGCAACCCCTCCCAATTTGGTATCATCTGCAAATTTGATCAGCATGCCTTCTATTCCTTCATCCAAGTCATTGATGAAGATGTTGAATAGCACTGGGCCCGGGACAGAATCCTGTGGCACCCCACTAGTCACTTCTCTCCAGGATGAAAAACAGCCATTCATGATCACCCTCTGAGTTTGGTCGGTCAACCACTTACAAATCTACCTAACAGTAGCCCTGCCCAGCCCGCAATTTACTAGCTTCTTTGCAAGAATGTCATGGGGAACTTTGTCAAAGGCCTTACTGAAATCAAGATATGCTACGTCTACTGCATTCCCTTCATCTATCAAGCTTGTAACCCTATCGTAAAAAGAGATAAGATTAATCTGGCAACAAATAACACAATGCATAACATCAGTTAAAAGAGCAAACTAGTACATATTAAAATCCATCAATAAATACTTAAAAATCATAACTTAACGATAATCTGTATAGACCTGCTAGAAGAGGCTGGTCTTTACTTGTAGCCAGACAGTGTCTCGAGCTGATTCAGACAGTGTCTCAAGCTGATGAATCCTTTCTGTCCAGTCATGTTTCCCTTGGATAAGAGAAGTTTGAGAGATGATCTGATAACTGTGTTTATCTACCTGAAGGGATGTCAGGTTATCTACCTGAAGGGATGTCAGTTAGAAGACAGAGCAAGCTTGTTTTCTGCTGCTCCAGAGACCAAAACACAAGCCAGCAGATTCAACTTAGAAGAAAAGAGATTTCACCTTAATATAGGAAAATCTCTGGATGGTAAGATCTGTTCAACAGTGGAATAGGCTGCCTCAGAGAGTAAGAGACTCTCCTTTGGAGAGCTTTAAACAGAGACTGGAAGGCTGTTTTGGGGAGTGCTTTAGTTGTGTATTCTTGCATAGCAGGAGTTTAGACTAGATGGCCCTTGAAATCTCAGTTTTATGATTCTGTCATTCTATAAGGATCTCTTTATGAAAATCCTTCTTACGTTATGGTGTCCAGAGCTGGGCAGAGTACTCCAAATGAAGTCTGAACAATGCAGAATAAAGTAGGAAGTGTTAGATTTCATGATTTGGGAAGAGGGGTCATGTAGGCATCCAGGCTACAGGACAATGTAGAGTTCTTATGTTAGTCCCAGTAGACATATTGGAATGAATAACACTTCTTGGCCAAGATTTATTTCAACCTCATTGATTTCAGCATGCCTACTATAGCTGAAACTAAAACTGGAATGAGCTGTGTGTGTGTAGACAGAGGAGAAAGGAAGGAGGGAAAGATTCTCTATATAAACCTAAACTGTAGTCTGCAATGTATGTGCACAAGATATTTCTTTCATTTTGCTTGAGGGGGAAAATGGAGCAGATAATCCTGAATGACTGATCGCCTAAAATATCTCCTTGACCATGCCTGGCTGAGGGGCACCTGTTGCAACAAGCCCCAAGCCAGCACCCACCCAAGCCAAGCAGCTTGCTTGGCTGGGTTGGTGGGGATCTGCCCAGTATCGTTATGACTGCATAGGGCACCTCTCATGAGATTTGGGTATTAGTAGGAAGCTGGAGAAAGCAAATAGGAGAGGAAAACTCTGAATCAGGAAAAGCAAAATCATTTGTCTTCCTACCAAATATGATAAAATAAATAATATAACAACAAATTTTGAGATGAAGGTGACCCTGCGACTGAGAGGAAATTGCTCTCATTGTCAATAATATCACAGTGTTTACTGGCAGTCAAACAGCTATTGCTCTGGAAGGTTTCCTAATTTAGTATCAGGATACACATGGCTTTTATCCTAACCTTGCAGCACAGAGCTGGCATGACAATATTTATTTCAAATTTCCATCTTTTGATCTGGTACAATAGGGACACATTACATATGAAACATTTAAATGTAAAATCAAGTTCTTCATATTTTTTAAAAATCTGGAGTACCTGATTAGTGCTGCAATCTAACATGATCCAGGTGGAATGTTAACATAGTTCTGTGCCCCTCCACCAACACAGAAGGCAGCTTTGAAATATCAAAGCCATTTACTATGCAGTCCCTGGCTGCAGGCCTCTAGCTGGGAGATAAAAGCTTCTGTGATACTAGGCTGTACACCCCCACATTTTGATATGGTTTAATTGGTGAAATATGATTTAATTGATAAATTATATTAATTGGCATTAATATAAAATGTACCTGATGTGACTGTATGGCCAAGCTGAACAAGAGGAAGACACTGGCTAAACACACAGACTGCAAAGTAGGTGAGAGATCTCCTCTACGCATAGCCTTGTCATAGTTAGGAAATCACCAGGTAACTCCAGAGATAATAGGCTTAAGCTAAGCTGTAACAACTCTGCTTTCAGACAATAGTAATGAGGAAGTTTCCACGAACCCACCGATTGTTTCAACATTCTTCCCTCTCACCTGTGAATTTCTCCATTGTCCCCACACCTGTCCAACCATTACAGAGCTATCATGATGTCCGTTATTTGTCACCCAGCACGAAGATTGTTAGCTGATTCTGGACCTCATTGTCCATGCTGCTAACTCCATTGCTTACCTGGCCAGAGAGCCATCCACACCCATGCCCTCCAGGCAGAAAGTGGATATAAACCCCCCCAATTTTGAGCAGTCAATGCAGTACTTTACTTGTTGGCAGCCATGCTGTCAATCTGATTTCTGAAAAAGTAATATCCTTAGGCATGTGTCTAAGCCACGTTGCTGTTTCTTTGGTGCTCAATAAATATCACCCTCATCACCCTTGAAACCTCACCATCAACAATTTTCCTCCCTTTTTCTGTTAGCTAGCCTTGTGTGAGTGCTTGCTTCTTGTATGTGATTGTTAATGACCCAAATAAAACACAGTTTAGTCTATTTTTGAGTCTTTGACTAGTTTCTCCCTGCAGAGACCACATAAACATTGGTGGAAAGCTCTTACTAGGTTACCCTCCCTCTCTCAGGCCTTCTGATCTGAGCTAATAATTCACCACCTTTGAACAGAGGTACTGGTTTCACAGGTGGACCCCTGAGTCACCTACGTTTTGGAGTAATAACTGTTGCCCTCCCAGATCTCCAGCAAAGCACAATTTTCAACTTCAGAAACTCACTGGCGATTCAGGAGGGTGACAGAAGTTTGTTTCCTGGCCATAGAGCTACATTCAGCTGTAATAGAACTCCAGTGCTTTGATTTCATCTTAAATGGTGTTATTGGGGAAACAATGTGAGGGGATGTTGAATTACTCTTTCTGCAACATAAAAAAAGAGATGTATGCTTGTGTAACCTCAGTAACTGGTCCCACCCACTGGAATTTTCATCTATAGAAAGATAGGCTGGCCCCCTCCCTGCCTTTCTTTCGTCAGCAGGCAAAAATGTTTCTGTTCAAGCAGGCTTTTAATGAGTGATCAGGAGATCTTTTTTTTTTAATTTTTATTAGATGTCCTATTTCTTTTTAACTTTGGTATGTTTTTATAATGATGTCATGCTGTTTTATAAAATTTATTTTAATTGTTTTTAAATTTTATTGTAAATGTTTGTTTTTTATTTTTTTGGAAGCCACTTTGGGTCCCACTCTTGTGGAAGGGTAACATAAATACAAAATAAATAAAATGATAAAATAACATACATCACCCACAGGATTCTTGGTCTTCTGCTAGATGTGGACAACTAGCCATGTAAGGCAAGGTTAGTTGACATTCTCTTTTGCCCTGTGTACCACTTTGATAAGCTGTTTCACCATTTTTTTTCTGAGCATGAATAAAATAAGGATTAAAAAAGTAACTGACACAGTAAAAATGTTCTCCAAATGAACACTGAGAATTGTGATGATATTAGCTGAGGAGCTTTTGTTTTGCTGTCAAGTGGTAGGTGAGTTGAGTTGTCTACAATCAACCCTGTGCCACTGCAGGGAAACAAGCTTAGTTTAATAACTGGTGGGTGGACTGAGCTTCATATAGTTATAATCAAAGCCAAAATATTTCAGTGTATTATACTAACTTCACATATATTTAATGTGCATTTCTAAAGACCTGAAAGTAATAGATTCCCCTTCCTTTCTTTCTGTTAAATGCTAATAGTTTTTCCTTTTTGGGAGCACTCAGTAGTTTTCTATTATTGTTTTGCTAAGATTACTATCAGTGTTACCATAAGAATTATTACAGTTCTTGTATCTGTGATGGTGTGATACGGAGTGCTTTATATGTACAAAAGCAACACATTTTAAAAGGCTCACAGTCTAAATGAGGGGAAAAAATGGAATTGGTCATACTTAGAGAAAGGAGATAAATTTGTTCAGTTTGCATTTTGATAAGAATTTACCAAATGTACACTCCCAAAATCCATATAAGAAGTGGAACAGGATTATCCTTTGATATTCACATTTTTCAAAATTTTGTGATGTCTCTGTAGGGAGAAAAAAAAATCTAAAACAGTGCACAAAATAATTTTTAAAAACATAATATGAATGGAAATCAGCCTGAAAAATGAACATGGGGGGGGGGGAATTAAAGTCTGTATGCATGTATTAGAAGTAATTCAACAAAAATCTGTACAAATTTTTCATATGAAATTGTTATAAAGTCACAAACTGATGAGGAAAAGAGACAGAACAATTTGAGGAAGGGATAAATGAGAATAATGAAAGTGAAAGATAATTTACTCCAGGGCATCTCTTTAAGGGAGAAAAAGTAGATTATTAAGGAAAGAGAAAATGATGATCAGATACTTCTGTAATATGAAAACAGATGGAAATAAGTTTATATTGCAAAGCAGAAGAATGAAATCAAGCACATGGTAAGTAGAAAGGTGCTTGTGGAAATGTGAAATAGTACCAAGCAGGAAATGGAGGATTAGAGAAGGTTTGCAAGTAAGAGAAAGAGTTTCAAAGTATTTATGATTTGTGTATACAAATCACAACTGTCTTTAGAAAAACTTCTTCTAAGAGAATTTGTAAAACAAAAACAAAATAACATATGGGCAACGACAAACAAAATCAGAACAGAATGCATGTGGCATGAATGCCAAGTCAACAGAGAGGACAAAGGAGACATTCAGTTACCTGGGAGATGTGATAGCTGAAGGAAAAAGTTAACCATAAAATGGCTTTCCTGTATGCATAACAATAATAAATACAGTGTTGAATGAAGCCTTCTTCTGTCCGTTTCATCTGCATCTGCTGCCGCTTACTGGTGATCATAATTGGAGGAGGAGCCTTAAGGGATGATCTTTTGTCTGAGTTGGGCCACAGAAGGTAAATTCTAATAAACTTGCCACCACCCCCAGCTATGTGGCACATCATTGGATACACAGGGCCCTTTTTCACTGTGTAATTATAGTACTATGATTCAACTTTAACTGCTATGGCTACATCTTATGGAATCCTGGGACTTGTGGTTTGGTGAAGCGCCAGAGCTCTCTGGCTGAGAATTCCAAATGCACCTTGTTTTTTTGTGCCTGCAAGTCATTTGGGATTTATGGCAACCCTAAGACCCTATTACGGGGTTTTCTGGGTCTGAGTGTGTGTGACCAAATAAACGTTACCAGTGGGTTTCTATAGCTGACCAGGGAATCAAACCCTGCTCTCCAGGGTTGTAGTTCACAGCTCAAACCACTATACAACACCTATAATGCAAATCCCAGAATTTTATTGGATAGAACCATGGCAGTTAAAGTGAAATATAGTGCTCTAATTATGTAGTGTGGAAGGGATCACAGACTTTCAGTGAGGTGATCCTGAGAGGTTCATAAACAGATCCTGAGAATGCATGAAGGCTAGGACACTTAGTTCAATCCTTTCTGCTATCTCTGCATTTCTCTGTTATCTCTGTGTAAGCAAAAGAATGTGAAAATGAGAATGAGAATGAGAATGAGAATATTGACCTTATTGAACTAAAATTCACAATTTGTACACAGGGTATTCCAATTATAGACTTTTTCAGGCCATAAATGGTGATGTTTGTTGTTCCAATTTATACTAATTTAAAGATGAATTCCCTTAATTTATATTCAGTTGTGTGATAAACAAGGACCATCAGAATGACAGGCCCGACTCACTGAAAGATCAGCTTATACTCTGCCATGTATTCATCAAGTTATGTCTCTACATGTTGGTCATACATAGGACTGTGTCATAAAGCTCTGTTATAATTCCTTGGAAGTTGTGTGAAGCCACTGAGTAGCACAAAGGATAACATCTCCCCCTGCTGGCTCCTGTGTGTAAAAAACTTAGGGCAAAGAGAGAGAAGGATGCGACAATGTCAAGCGTGTTTTTTCTTATTTTATGCATGTTGTTTTTGTATATTAAGCTGTGTGTGCTACTTGATCATAGTCACATCCTATAAAAGCACATTTTGGAGTAACTGAATGCATATGTAGCTAAAAACCTTGGTGGACTTTATATTCCCTCAATATGAGACTGGTGGGAATCATACAGCTTTTCAGATGCTGCCAGACAGCAACTCTTAGCAACCCTAGGCAACACAGCCAGTGGTGAAAATTCTGAGAAATGCAGTCCAATAACATTGGAGGGCCACATGATTCCCAGCCCTGGTAAATATTTTCAGTTTGAGCATGTAGTGAAATAGACACATGGGCCTATATTCTGATAGGAAATTTATCCCTGGCCTGTGCATATTTTTTAGGTGTAAGCTCTGTGAACACATAGAAATTTATCTCCTGAGTAACGTATGCATAGAACTAGGCTAAGAGTAGGAATGTATGGAATACTGACACTTTCCCTCTTCCTGTCATGAGATAACAAAGTATTTTGCCAACCACCACAAGATATTTGTCCTGGGTCGGGAATAAAAATAATAAATGCCTTTCTTCTCTCTCTATCAATCTCTCTCTCTCTCCCTCTCTCTCTTTTTTTTGGTGGGTGTGGGTGTGGGTGTGGGTGGGAGGGATACATATGTTTTTCCACAAACAGAAACAGTATTTTACAAACATTCAGTGCTTTCTTTAAAAATGTCTAGCAATCTGGTTTAGTGTTCACAATATCATAAGCCAGACTTAACAACATTAGCAACATTGCAATTCAGATTTATAATTGTTAACAACATTACAGCAAATGCAAATTATCCCTCCCCCCACCAAAAAAAGCCCACCGTAGAAGCTAGACAGCTGCACTGACCAAGGGAGTTCTGAGGCACAGGAGAGGTGAGATAGGACCCCACAGGGAAATGTAGCTACCTTTGGGAGATTTATCTACTTCTAGAGAGCTCCTATGTCGTACTATGTCTAAAAAGGCAGGATCTTGGCCATTGGCACATTTTCCCCCAAAAATGTGAAAAACCAGAAATTTGAAAAATAATCAGAAGTACAGGGGGAAAAAACCCTCTCATAGGCCCTTTTCGCACCTTACCTCGTCGCGGCAGTGGGGAGCGGTGCTCGCGAGAGCAGCCGCTTGCGCGAGCTGCTCACAACAGCCTTTCTTGCCTCTCACATCGGCTTGCTCTAGCGCTGCCGTCGCACGAGCGTCCTGCCCCTTCCTTCCGCAGCACAGTCTGGGAGCTGTAGGCTGCGCTGGGGGAAGGAAGCACGACCGCCCCTGCTCGCCGAAGCACTGCACGCAGGTAAATGCGCAAGGGCGCCGTGAGCATTGCGCAAGCGTGCAGTATTTTCGGCTTATAGCCAAAAATAAAAAAATGCATGCTCACCCCGCTTCAGCCTCGTGAGCGTTGCGCGAGTGGAAGTGCGTCATACGGAGCAACACTCCCACTCATGTGACGCTCAAGGGGCACTCGCGCAAAAAAAAAGCATGCGAAAAGGGCCATAATTTCACACAACAGGGAAAAAACTTGTGAAAATGTTTGTTCTCCTATGTAAAAATGAAGAATTGAAGATTTATTTTACTAGCTAGGAGAACAGTGGGCTTCAATCTTTTTTGAGATGTAACTTTAGCACTAGAATCATAGAAGTATAGAGTTGGAAGGGGCTTTGTTGACCAGTTGAGTACAACCTTCCCCACAGTGCAGGATCTCCGACTAAAGAATTCTCAGCAGGTAGCTGTCCAGTCTCTTTTTGAACACATCCAGAAAAGGAGACTGTGGAGACCACGACAGAGAGGCAAGGCCTGGCCTTGCTTTTCCTTCCCTCAAACTGAGATGGCAGCTTTCTCCCCAGTCTGTCAAGGTGCTTTGCCACTCCATACACAACTCCGGCTTTCCTCCCTAGATACACCACCCTTGTGTAACCAGGGCAAAACCTTTCATTAATTAATTAAATCTCCTTTAGAGATTTTTGGTAGTGTGGTTCTGGATGTTATAACCACTAAGAAACATTCAGTTGAGACCAACTTTATGGAAAAATATAGTATAATCTTTATTAAAACAACAAACAGAATAAAGTGTTGGCTTTGTAAATGTGTCCAAGTTAAACCAGATCTTTAGAATGCATTTAAACAGGTTCTTATCTCTTTATAACAGCATGAAGGCACAGGTCTATCTCTCACACAGCCCTCTAGCTTCCCTCTTTGCCAAAGGCTATATTCCCAAATCTAGGCCACACTCTCTGGCCAGATTTAACAATGAATTTCTCTTCTGCCCCTTCTCTAAGGAAAAAAAAAAACCCTTTTCCTCCAACCCCCTTCCTTGGTTGACTGGAAAATTTTTGTACTGAATAACTGGCTCTCAGGCTCTCTTGTGAAACTCTTTCTCTCTCCCCAGATGTGCCTGCTATAAATATACATTCACATTCAAGCCTCCACCTCTCCTTCCCAGTAAAAGGGTCCAGGCTTTCCTCTTGCGTGACTATTGTTAATTGCTGGTGGCTTTTCTACCACTCAGGACACCACTCCACCTATATTCTTGTCATAAAGCCCCTCCCTACCTCCCTAGGCAGTTAATTCCATTGCCCAACTGCTCCTACTGTCAAGTTCCTTCTAATGTTGAATTGAAATCTATCCTGTTGTAACTTAAAACCATTTAACTTGGGTCCTGCATTCTAGGGAAGCATAGCATTACCCCACCTTGCAGACCCCACCTTGAGGAGTATTATTCTTTATATTAAATATAGTGAGCCATAGAGATCTACTGGAGGGACATGTAGGCAGCTGAGCTATGGGAAACAGATCAGAGGTTAACATTAGCATTGGTTCCTGTCACGTATCCTAGGTGAATTTTGGAAATGGTTCCCATAGACCATTTAAATAGACTTTCAGCAATAATAGTGCCAACAGGAGACAAGAGGTCTCTGGGATCAAATTAACATTTCAAATAGCCAGGAATGTTACACCTTGGCATCCCCTGGAGAAATCTTGCAGGAACTACAAAGATGCCTGGCTGTATTTTCGTTATACTACATAGCTGAAATCCATCTTCATAAAATTTGGCTATCTGGTCTTCCCAGGGAAGGGTCTGTCCCCCCCTCCACATGCTTTTCCCTATAAGAGCCCCCAGAGAGAGATCGAGAGATCCCCATGCTGTTTATTTTTCAGAAGAGCTCCCCTCAGTTGCTGTACTGAGTAGGTTTCAACACATGTCTTCAGGATTTCTCATCAGGTAGTATTACCCAAACCCCCTACGCCTCTCTTAATTTTTACCTCTTTTTAAATCTCTGTAGCCCTTTGTATGCTTGTCAGAGTGAATGCAACAGTGTGTTTGTGTGGATTTTGACATATTTTCCAATAAAATACTGAAAGTTGAACAGTTAACCTAATTCTTTGTGATCTGACTCCATAAAGCTGGGCTCAAGATCCCTTCAATTACCCTGCCCTCTTCGCATTGCTATAGCAGTGTTTAGCTAATCTTCCGCACAAATGATAATTTTTTACAAGCGTCAGGAATCCCCCTAAGGGACCCCCAGCAAGCAGAGTAGCAAGAGAACAGGCCTGCCCCCTCATCTCTGTGATGACCTTTGAGGTATTTAAAGAATACAATCATGTTGCCCCTCAATCTTTTCTTCACCACATTGCACATGTCCTGCTCTGGAAAACTTTCCTTATACTTCTTATCATCCTTGTTGCCCTTCTCTGAACCCCTTTCTACTGATCTATATGCTTCTTAAAATGAGGTACCCAGAAATGATAAAAACTGACCAGTGCAGAATACAGTGGGACTTGTTTGTTCGTTTGTCTGTTTTCTCAGGCCGTGTGCTCTCCCTGAGCACATGGTCTAATTGACTAGCTAGGGGGAGGAGCTAGCAGCCATTAGTCCTAGCTGACTCACTGATGAGCTAGGGGGAGGGGCTAGCTTTATATCTGCTCTGAGTGGCACACACTTTTGGCATGCGCAGTACCTAATCTTAGCAAGATTTTATTGCTTCTTCCTTGAAGCTGTCCGGAGTCAATCTGCCTGTCCACAACATCTAGGTAGGGTTGGAACTTGAGGGAGTACCTATAAGCACTATAGAATTGCACCCTCTCTCTTGATAGGCTGACAATAAGAACTTGGCAAACAGGGGGTTGACATAGATTTTATGAGGGGACTTTGAAGGCAAACCCCAGTTTTACCTTTTTCAATTTAACTATCTAGACTGTCAAGTATGGAGGAGGAGAGAGCTGCTGTGGTCACCTGCCACAGCTGTGGCATGTTTCTTTTCCTGCTGCAAGACATCGTTGGGTACACCTGCAGCAAATGCAAGCCGGTTGCCCTCTTGGGGGAGAAAGTTCAACAGCTAGAGGCAGATGTTTCAAATCTTCGCATTATTAGGGAAGGAGAGGAGTTCTTGGATAGGGCTGAGATGACCTTTTTGAAGACAGAGTGCACAGAGGAGCTAGCAGACGAAGAAGCTGCTTCATGTAACCAGGAGACAGATGCTTGGAAGAATGTGACGTGCAGGAGTAGAAAGCCAAGGTGCCATACAGAGACTCTCGAGCTACAGAATTGCTTCCAAGTTCTTGACTTTATTAATGACAAAGTGAAACAGCAGGAAGAGGACATGGAACATCATCCAGAGGAAATCCAACATCAGCAGCAAGAACCCCAATACAGCAGAATAGCATCCAGCAGCATCAGCACCAACAGTCTCAGCATGAACAGAAAGGTCACACAGCCACGAGGGAATCTGCTTGTCGATTAACCCTAGACAAGAGATGAGTTCTAGTGGTTGGGGACTCTTTGCTGAGAGTAACGGAACTGACCATTTGCAACCCGGACAGGATCAATCGTGAGGTGTGCTGTCTCCCTGGGGCCAAAATCAATGACATAATGGGGAGGCTAACCAGACTGGTCAAGCCCACTGACCATAACCCCTCCTTTTGGTTCACGTTGGAACCAATGACACGGCAAGGCGCAGCTTTCACCACATCACGAAGGATTATGAGCTTATGGGTAGGAAGCTGAAGGACCTTCATGTGCAGGTTGTCATTTCATCTTTTCTCCCTGTGGAAGGACTTGGCCCACGAAAGGAGAGAAGAATAGTGGAGATCAACAACTGGCTCCAAAGATGGTGCCTCCAGGAGCGATTTGGATTTTTGGATCACGGCCTCCATTTCCACGAAGATGGTCTTCTGGCAAGGAGTGGCCTGCACCTTACAACCGTCAGCCGGAATGTTCTTGCTAACAGTCTCGCAAAATGGATCAGGAAATCTTTAAACTGAGTTTGACTGGGGAGGGGGACAGTATTATTCTGGGCAAGGATTCAGTGGGCACTGCGAAAAATAGCCCAAATGATATAGAGAGGGCAGGTCAAGTAGAACTACAGACCAACAGGGGAGGGAAAGTAACTTTACTACAGGACTTCCAGGAAGGGCACATTGTCTCAAGTGTCTCTACATTAATGCAGAGAGCATGGGAAATAAGCAAGATGAACTCCAACTCTTGGTACAACAAAATAAATATGATTTAATAGGCATCACTGAAACCTGCTGGGATGAATCTCATGATTGGAACGTACAAATAGGGGGGTATAACCTATTTCGCAGAAATAAACCAAACAAGAAAGGAGGAGGAGTAGCCATATATATCAAGGATGTTTTCAACTGTGAAGAGATCCAGGACTTAAATCTGGGAAGCCAACTCAAGAGCATCTGGGTGAGAATTAAGGGAACAAGAAACAATAGGGATGTGATTGTGGGGGTTTGCCATAGGCCTCCGGGCCAGCCTGAGGACTTGGATGAGGCCTTCCTGGAGCAGATGACCACACATTCAAAAAGGAGAGATGCTGTGTTAATGGGAGATTTCAATTATCCAGATATTTGTTGGCAGCCAAATTCTGTAGAGACCACAAGGTCCAACAGGTTCCTCGCTTGCCTTGCAGACAATTTCATGGTCCAGAAGGTGGAAGAGGTGACAAGGGGGATCAGCTATTTTAGCTCTGATTCTGACCAACAGGGATGGCCTAGTTGATGAGGTGGAGGTGGTGGGATCCTTAGGAGGGAGTGACCATGCTCTTTTAGAGTTTGTCATTCAGTGGGAAGGAGAAGCCAAGTGTAGCCAGATATGCATCCTAAACTATAAGAAAGCTGATTTCTCTGAACTTAGGGAGTTACTTGCTGAAATCCCATGGACAAGAATACTAAAAGAGAAAGGAGTTCATGACGGATGGGAGTTTCTTAAAAGTGAGATACTGAAGGCACAAATGAAAACTGTGCCAATAAGGAGGAAAAATGGCAGGTGCCTAAAGAAACCGGAATGGTTGATGAAAGAACTCTCAGCTGAGCTAAGTGTTAAAAGAAACATGTACAGGAAATGGAAGAATGGTGAAACCACCAAAGAGGAATTCAAGCATATAGCCAGGAGATGTAAGAAGAAGGTCAGAAAAGCTAAAGTGCAGAATGAACTCAGACTTGCCAGAGACATCAAAAACAATGAAAAGGGCTTTTTTAGATATGTCTGCAGCAAAAGGGAAAACAAGAAAATGATAGGGTCACTGTGTGGAGAAGACGACCAATTAATAACGGGGGAAGTGAGAAGGCAGAACTACTCAATACCTTCTTTGCCTCAGTTTTCTCCCAAAAGGATAGAAGTACCCAACCTGGGGTGTGGGGAGCAGGTGAGGAAACGATGGAAATGCAGCACAGAATAAGTAGAGAAGTAGTACAGGAATATCTGGCTAAACTAGATGAATTCAAGTCCCCAGAGCCAGATGAATTACATCCAAGGATATTAAAAGAACTGGCCGAAGTCATTTCTGAACCACTTGCAATAATCTTTCAGAACTTTTGGAGAACAGGAGAAGTCCAGCAGACTGGAGGAGGGCAAATGTTGTCCCCATCTTCAAGAAGAGGAAAAAAGAGGGCCCAAATAATTATCACACAGTCAGCCTTACATCAATACCAGGAAAGATCCTAAAGCAGATCATTAAACAGTCAGTTTGTAATTACTTAGATAGCAATGCTGTTATTACTAAAAGTCAACATGGATTTCTCAGAAACAAGTCATGTCAGATTAATCTTATCTCTTTTTATGATAGGGTTACAAGCTTGATAGATGAAGGGAATGCTGTAGATGTAGCATATCTTGACCTCAGTAAGGCCTTAAGTTCCCCATGACATTCTTGCAAAGAAACTAGTAAAATGCGGGCTGGACAGGGCTATTGTTAGGTGGATTTGTAATTGATGTAGAGTCGAAGGCTTTCGGGGGGAGGAGCCAGCTGTGATGGCAGAAGGAGGCTAAGACCCGTCTCTTGGAACAGAGGATAATAAAATAACCCCGAGAAGCCTTTTTTAAAACAAAGAAAGACTGTGAGTAATTAACTAAGAATAATGTGGGAAAGAATGTAAGATAAGATAGTGGATTGGTTTTGATTCTTCTCCAACTGGAGGAAAAATAAAAGACTCTGTTTAGATTGGAAATAATTGCTGAAATGGAGTGAGAGCAAAACAGTTTTTCTTTTTTGGTTCTTGGAGATATATGTCGTCTAAACAAAAAAAAAAGTTTATAAACAGCCTATTTGGAGGCGGTTTACGGCAACAGATAAAACATATAATCGTCTAGTTAGGGATTTTGAAAATATAAACTTAAACTCTAACGGAGACGAAAAAGAGATTAAAATGGCGACCAAGCCAAAAGCAGCGAACGGAAATGAAGAGATGAAAGCTTTTATACACAAACTTATAACAGAGTCTAATCAAACTCTTGTAACTACAATAACATCCAATATAAGGGGAGAAATGGCGCAGATGCATGAAAAAATCTCACAAGAGTTAAAAGCATTGAATTTTAAAGTGGATGATATTAAAAAAAACTCAAGGGGATCAGCAGACAAAACTTGTAGAACATGATGACAGGATTTCTTTGTTGGAGAAACAGATCATTCAGCTCCAGGATCAAAACAGAAGGGACAATGTAAGAATTCGTGGATTTGCAGAGCTGCCACAAGAAAATCAAAAATCCTTGAAAGAGGAAGTCCTAAAATGGTTAAAAAGCATTGTTCCTGAGATTTTATGGGAAGAACAGGACATAGAAAGAATTCATCGAGTGACAACCATGAAGAGGGGAATAACTCCCAGAGATATTATTATGAGAGTAGCAAATTTCAATAAAAAAGATGATCTGATGAGAGCTATCAGAAAAAATCCAGGATTATTGAAGTATCGAGATAATACAGTGGAAATTTATAATGATCTATGCCGGGAAACAATACATTGGAGAAGGGTAATGAAGCCTTGCATCATAGTTCTGCAAAGAGCTGGAATAAGATACACCTGGGGATATCCCATCTTCTTTAAATTCCAATGGGCTGGTAAATACCACAGAATAAATTCTCTTGAACAAGGATAGCAACTTTTGAGAGAACTGAAACTGATGCAGCAAGATGAAAAGGAAGAGGAAGGTGCGGTTGGAGGAGTAGAAGAAGGAGCAGTGGGAGGAGCAACTGGAGGACAAGAAAAGAAGACTTCGGGAGATAAACAAAAGGACAGAGGTTGAGGAGGACTGGAAGAAACAATATGATATAACAGAAGAAGAAGAAAGAGAATTTTATAGAGTAGGAGAAGGGTTGATGACTAGTGATTAGAATATATTTTTATAGATTGTATATGCATAAAGATTGAACTATATATATATAAAGTAAAAGGGAAGAGAGAGGGAAGGGAAGGGGAAGAGAGGGAAAAATATGGGAAAGAAAATTAATCGGGAGAGGGCACTGGTCTCTATGCCGGGAGTTGGTATACCGTTACCCCCCCCCAAGACCAATGGTGGTCGTTGGCAAGGCAGAAACGCTTTGGAGAAAAAGGGGGGATAAATGTTTGTGTGGGGAGGGGAGGGGAGGGAGGGAAGGGGAAGGGGAGTGGGAAGGGGAAGGGGAGCACTTCACAAAAGAGCCAATGGGGAGTGGGATTAAGAGAATGGAAATATGAAAAATGGAGAATAGATTGAGAATATCAACATTGAATGTGAAAGGTTTAGGGTCAATAATAAAGAGAAAAAGGATAGAATCGATATTAAAAAAAGATAAGGCTGATATAATTTTTTTACAAGAAACACATGGAAAACGAGATAAAAAAATGACCTTAGATTGAACTGGGTTGCCACTTATGAGGAAGCATTTGGTACATCTAAATCAAGAGGAGTAGCAATAATAATTTCCAAAAGATGTAATTTTATTGTAATAAGTGTGGAGTTAGATGAAAAAGGTAGATATGTAATTATACAAGGTGAAGTAGATGGAGAAATATATGTTATAGTGAATATTTATGCACCTAATGAGAAGCAAAAAGAGTTTTATGAAGAAATATTTAACAAGATTAAAAATATGAAAGGAGATTATACAATAATGGCAGGTGATTTTAATATGGTGATGGATAGGTGGAAAGATAAATCGGATCCATTAATCAGAGATAGATATAATAATATAACGATTTTAAATAAATTGGTGAATAGAAATGAACTGATAGATGTTTGGAGGTTAATAAAGGGTGACGAAAAGAAATATATGTATTATTCATCAGTTCATAAAAATTATTCAAGAATAGACTATATTTTTGTTTCAAAGAATATGATTTCTAGATTAATAAATACGGAAATTGAAACAATAAAAGTGACAGATCATGCTTTGATGAATTTGGATATAACTATGAAAAGGAATTATAGAGAAGCAAAAAGGTGGAGATTGGATACCAAAATACTTAATTATAAAGAAATAGTAAATAAAATAGAGAAGGAGTGGCAAGAAATTTGGGATATAAACAATAAGGAAGTAACACAAGATGTATTATGGGATACTATGAAGGCAGTGGTAAGAGGATTATGTATTAAAGAATCAATAAAATTAAAGAGACAATTAGGAGAAAAAAATTGAAATTAGAAAAAGAAATAAAGGAACTAGAGAATGATTATATAATAGATAGAACTAAACAGAAATTTATAGTACTACAAGCAAAAAGAGATGAATTAGAAAAGATAGAAATGGATGAAGTTCAGAAAAATTTAATATATTTGAAAAGGGAATTTTTTGAATATAGTAATAAAAATTCTAAAATGCTGGCTAAATCAGTACAATAAAAAAAAATCAGAAATATGGTTGGTGTAGTAAAAGATAAATTTGGTAAAGAAAAAAGGGTGATGAAAGAGAAATTAAAAATATTTGAGGAATTTTATCAAGAATTGTATTTAGCAGAAGAAAAATCTGTAGAGAATATAGAGGAATATATTAATAAGAATTGGAAAGTAAAGATAACAGAACAAGATAAAGGGTTGATGGAAGAAATGATATCAGAAGAGGAAATAGAAGAAGTAATAAACAATTTAAAAGGAGGAAAATCACCAGGATTGGATGGACTAGGTCCAGAATATTATAAAACATTTAAAAAATGTTTAATTCCTAAATTAAAAGTGTTATATAATAGTATATTAAGGGGTGATAAAATCCCATTATCATGGAAGCAATCATTAATAATATTAATTTTAAAACCAAATAAGGATCCTACAGATCCAGGTTCTTATAGACCAATATCTTTAATAAATCAAGATGCAAAAATATTGACAGCAATAATGGCGAAGAGGTTAAATAAATTTATAAGTATATACATAAAGATCAATGTGGTTTTATTCAAGGAAGGCAGATGGCAAATTTAATAGGGAAAATGTTAAATAAAATAAATATAATGGATAGAGATAAACAAAAAGCTGGAATTTTAGCATTAGACATATTTAAAGCTTTTGATTGTGTTGAATGGCCAGCGTTAAAAACAATTTTAAATAAAATAGGATTAGGAGAGAGATTTAAAGGGTTAATAAATCAATTGTATTCACATAATACATCTGTAGTGATGGTAAATGATGGATTTACAGATCAGATTCAAATATCAAGAGGAATGAGACAAGGATGTCCATTATCTCCAGTTTTATTTGCAATAGTTATAGAAATATTAGCGAATGTGATAAGAAATGATGAGAATTTGGAAGGAATTGGAGTTAAAGAGAAAAATAAAATAAGTTTATTTGCAGATGACACATTGTTAACAATTAAAGATCCAGTTAAAAAGATAGATAGGATCGTTAAACATCTAAAAGAGTTTGGGGAGAACACAGGACTAGAAATAAATTGGGCTAAATTAGAAATAATGTTGTTTAATTATACTAAAGAAGAAGTACAAAATTTTATAAGTAATAAAAGGATGTTACTTCAAGTAAAAGAATCAATTAAATATTTAGGAATAGATATTACAAAAAATTTACAAGGATTACAGGAAAAATTTTTTAAGAAATTAAGATTAGAAATTAAACGGAAATTAGAGGATTATAAAAATATAAAGCTGTCGTGGTTTGGTAGAATAGCAGTGGTGAAAATGAAAATATTAGCTAAAATTAATTTTTTGTTTAGAATGTTACCAATAAAAGTATCAGAGGAAGAATTAAAAGAGTGGCAAAAGTTATTAAATAAATTTTGTAATGGGTACAAGAGACCGAGGATTAACAAGAAATATTGGTATAAAACTCAAAAAGAAGGTGGCCTGGGACTTCCTAACTTAAAATGTTATTATTATGCAAATCAGTTGAGGTACATCATAGATGGAGTTTCAGGAAAGGGTTATTTAGATTGGTTGGAGACAGAAGATATGAACATTGAGATGAAATTAGAAAATATATTTTTTAGGAATTTTTCAAGGAAAGAAATGGAAAAGATAGAAAATCCTTTTATAAAAAATATAATAGAAATATGGAGGAAAAATATAAGAAAATTGTTACTGAATATATCAATATTAACTCCGATAGTAATGATGGAAAAATTTCCAATAAATTTAAGAGAATTAATAGAGAAAGAAATAAAAAAACAAAAAAATATATAGATTAAAAGATTGGATGAAAATAATGATAAATAAAGATAGAATGAAAAAGAGATTGCAGGGAACTAAGATATCTTGGTTAAATTACATACAATTAGAGCAATGGACAAAGAGTATGAAAAGATATGTTAAAGATTTTAAAGAATATACTAAATTTGAACTAATTATTATTCAAAGACAAAATATGCAAGAAAATGAAATATTAAAAGGTATCACAAGTGAAATATATAAAATATTGGTAAAAGAACAAGAAGAGGATTATCTTAGAAAAATATGGGAGGAAGAGACATCACAAAATATAGATATACAAGAATGGAGAAAAATTTGGAAACAACGTCATTTAAAAAAATTATCAATAAGAATAAAAGAGAATTATTATAAAATAATTTGGAAATGGTATTTTACTCCAGTGAAATTAAATCAGATAGACGAGAAATATTCAAGACTATGCTGGAGAGGATGTCAAGAAATCGGTACATATATGCATATGTGGTGGAATTGTAAAAAGATAATGGAATTTTGGCAAAAGGTTTTTAAAGAGATAAAAGAAATTATAGGAGTAGGGATACCAATATGCCCAAATATAGTGTTGTTGTCTATATATAATAAGGTTGAGTGCACTCAGGTAAGGAAAGAATAACAAATCTGTTAATTGCAGCGAGATTAATAATAGCAAAAAAATGGAAAACAAATGAAAATTTTCAAATAGAGCAATGGTATAAAGAAGTGTGGAAAATTGCAATTAATGATAAATTAACATGTAGAATTAGATTTATGAAAGGTTTAGTAAAAGGGAATGATTTTGAAAAAATTTGGAAAATATTTTTGGAAAGAACCTTGTTAAGAGAAGGTAAAGCTTCTTCAGAAGAAGAATGGCAATTTTGGAAAGTGGATTAAATAAAAAGTTGGCTCTGGGGGTGGGTTCATTTTTTTATTATTATTATGTGTGTGCGTTAAACATGTGATTTATTGATTAAATGGGATAATGATGTTCAATCTTCTTATAAAAGAAAAAAAAAATTAGAAGATAACTGGCTTTGGGGAGTGGTTACCTTTAGAGATAGTTTGATATGTTAAGAAATAAGATTATATTTAACAATAGTAATAGATTAAATGGAAGCGAAAAATATAGAATAAAGAATGAAATTTTTATAATAAAAATGAATATAATGAAAATAAGAATTAAAGATAGGTAACAAAAATGTATAAGTAGTATGATATAGAATAAGCTGAACAAGTTTATGATTTTAAGGGCAAAAGAGAAAAAAAAATAATGTAAGTTTGTAGTGTTTAGAAAAAAAAGGAAAAAAATTATTATTATTTTTTTCTTGATTCACCATTATGTATAGCACATGGTGTTTAATTTTTTTGTTTTTGTTTTTTGTTTGTTATATAATCAATAAAAATTATTTAAAAATTAAAAAAAAAAAGAGTCGAAGGCTTTCACGGCCAGAATCCATTGGTTCTTGTGCGTTTTTCGGGCTTTGAGACCATATTCCTGACGTTTCGCCTGCATCTGTGGCTGGCATCTTCAGAGGATTCCTTCAGATTCCTCTGAAGATGCCAGCCACAGATGCAGGTGAAATGTCAGGAGAAAAACAGAAAAAAGACCAGAACACGGTCTCAAAGCCTGAAAAACCCACAAGAACCAATGGATTTGTAATTGTTTGATGACCGAACCCAAAGGCTGATCATGAATGGCTGCTTTTCATCCTGCAGGAAAGTGACTAGTGGGGTGCCACAGGGTTCTGTCCTGGGCCCAGTGCTATTCAACATCTTCATCAATGATTTGGATGAAGGAGCAGAGGGCATGCTGATCAAATTTGCAGATGATACCAAATTGGGAGGGGTTGCTAATACACCAGAGGACAGGTTCAAAATTCAAAATGACCTGGATAGATTGGAGAGCTGGACCAAAGCTAACAAAATGAATTTCAACAGAGAGAAATGTAAGGTCCTGCACTTAGGCAGAAAAAATGGAATGCACAAATATAGGATGGGGGATGAGTGCCTGGATAGCAGTACGTGTGAAAGGGATCTAGGAGTCTTGGTAGATCACAAACTGAACATGAGTCAGCAGTGTGATGCGGCAGTCAAGAAAGCCAATGCAATTCTTGGTTGCATCAATAGGAGTATGGTGTCTAGATCGAAGGAGGTAATGGTACCACTCTATTCTACATTGGTTAGGCCTCATCTGGAATACTGTGTCCAGTTCTGGGCACCTCAGTTCAAGAAGGATATTGACAAGCTGGACCGTGTTGAGAGGAGGGTGACCAAAATGGTGAAGGGTCTGTAAGCCGTGCCCTATGAAGAACGGCTTAGGGAGCTGGGTATGTTTAGTCTGCAGAAGAGAAGGTAAAGAGGGGACATGATGACCATGTTTAAATATTTGAAGGGATGTCATGTCGAGGAGGGAACTGGCTTGTTCTCTGCCACTCCAGAGACTAGGACAAGGAACAATGGATTCAAGCTGCAGGAAAGGAGATTCCACTTGAACCTCAGGAAGAACTTCCTGACGGTTAGAACTATCCAGCAGTGGAATCTGCTGCTGCCTCAATGAAATTTGGTGGAGTCTCCCTTGGAGGTTTTTAAGCAGAGACTGGATGGCCATCTGTTGGGAATGTTTTGATGTGTGTTCCTGCATAGCAGGGGGTTGCACTGGATGGCCCCTGTGGTCTCTTCCAACTCTATGATTCTGTGATTTCTATTATTCTATTACTTGCCTCAGCTTGGAAACTATGCTTCTGTTAATGCAGACTAAAATAGCATTTGACTTCTTTGCTGCAACATCACAGTGCTGTCTCATGTTCAACAGCCAAGATCCTTTTCACATGTAGTATTACTTAACCATGTAACGTATATCCTATACCTGTCCATTTGGTTTTTGTGGCCAGAATTGTGTTTTTCATTTGTTTCTATTGAATTTCATTTTACTAATTTCCACCCTCTTTTCTGGTTTACTAAGGTCCTTTTGAAGTCTGCTCTGGTCTCCCAATTTGCTAGCCACTTCTCACAGTTTTATGTCATGTGCAAAACTGATAAGGATTCCTTCAAACCTGTCATTTAAATCATTGATAAAAATGTTGAAGAGTAATAGCTCTGCATTAGAATCCTGAGGCATGCCTCACAAGACCTCCTTCCAGTTTGAATTGAAGTCATTGATGTTAACTCTTTGACCACAGTTTTCCAACCAATTATGGATCCAACTGACAGTATTCCCATCTATTCCATATTTAATCAGATTGCTAATCAAAATATCATAGAATCATAGAGCTGGAAGAGACAACAAGGGCCATAGAATCCAACCCCTATCATGTAAGAATACACAGTCAAAGCATTCCTTACACATGGCCATCCAGCCTCTCTTTAAACATTGACAAAGAAGGAGACTCCACCATAATCTGAGGCAGCATATTCTTCTGTTGAACTTCTCTTGGGATCAGAGGATTCCTCCTAATGTTTAGATGGAATATGTTTTCCTGAAGATTGAAGCCACAGCTCAACGTCCTAGTCTCTGGAGCAGCTTGCTTCCTCCATTTGACATCTTTTCAAACATTGTAACATAGCTATCATGTCCCCTGTTAACTTTCTCTTTTCCAGGCTAAACATACCCAGCTCCCTACACTATTCCTCATAGGGCATGGTTTCCAGGCCTACTACCATTTTGGTTGTCTTGCTCTGCACACTTGCCAGCTTGTCAATATCCTTCCTGAAATGTGGTGCCCAGAACTGGTCTCAGTCAGTATTCCAAGTGGGGTCTGGCCAAAGCTGAATAGGGTGGCACTATCACTTCCTTTGACCTAGACACTATACTCCTACTGATACAGTCCAGAATTGCATTGTTTTTTTTAGGTGTCATATCACACTGCAAACTCATGTTCAGCTTGTAATCTACTAACATTCCCAGATCACTTTCACATGTGCTGTGGTCAAGCCAGGTGTCTCCTATCCTACATCTGCATTTTGTGTTTTCTGCCCAAGTATAGTACCTTACACTTCTCCTTGTTGAAATTCATTTTGTTAGTTTTGGCCCAGCTTATCCCTCCTAATTTGGTGAAAGTTTTGCAATCTACAATCTGCAAATTTGACAAGAATGTCTTCTATTCCCTTATCTAAATCATTGATAATTATGGGGAACTTTATCAAATTAAATCCAGATAACTGACATCCACAGCCTTCCCACCATCTACTAAACTAGTGACCTGATTGAAAAGGGATATAATATTGACAAACCCATCCTGGCTTCTACTAATCACTACACTGTCATTGACAAACCCATCCTGGCTTCTACTAATCATTACACTGTCATCAAGTTACTTGCAGACAGACTCTTGTATAATCTGTTCTAATATTTTCCCCCTTGACATTGAAGCCACTATGACTGGTCTGTAGTCTCCCAGATTTTCTTTGGAGAGGACTACAAGGTCTGCCCTTCTTTACTTCTCTGGCACCTCACCTGTTTCCCAAGATTTCTTAAAAATAATGGCAATTGGTTCAGAAAGTACATCAGCAAGTTCCTTCTGTACTCTGGGATGCAGTTTGCCTGGTGCTATAGATTTGAATTCATTTAGGTTAGCTAGATAAACTTGACTGAGGCACTTTCCACACCATGTGGCTGCCCTGCAGTTGTGACATGATGGTAGCACTCCGCGGGTCATGCTTCTGCACGATGTCACCACAATCCTGCTGCCGTCTTGTCGCACAAGCACGGTATTTGTAAAATAGAGAAAAACCCGTTTTACACTTACTGTTGCGCCACACTGCTGCCTTTTCCGGCATTGCGGAAGGGTGGAAATGCACTGGCGATGCCTCCTTCCTCATTGCAGCAGTAGCAAATGCCGGCTGCACTGCAGAAGGCAAAAGGCGAGGCCAGAGAACTCCCCTCTGTAGTGACCAGGCAAGGTGTGGAGGGCTGCATTCCTGGTGCACTTTCCCTTCCCGCAGGGGCTGCAGCGAAAGAAGGTCACTGCACCCTGTAGCACGGAAAGGGCCTAACTACCTATCAATCTTGATTTGCAATACAGAATCCTTTCCAAAGTCTCTACTGCTGAACAGAAATATACAGTTCTGTTTCGGGGAGAAAAATGAAACAAAATATGTATTGAGTAGTTCTAACTTTTTGTTGTGATCTGATAGCATTTTACCATCCTTACTGAACAGCGGCCTTGTTGTCTCCTTGGTCATTCTCTTGCCTCAGATGTATCTGAACCCCTAACCTATCTTTTTCCTTGCTTGCCTAGCCAGTCTCAACTTATCCTGAGTTTTAGCTTTTTATATACTATTCCTGCAAGCTTGAGCTACACATTTGAACTCTTCTGTGCTGATTTATCCTTCTATCTTCCTCCTTGACTTTGCTGTACAGTCACATTCACTTTTTCAGATGTTTTCATTTTTCTTCATCCGTGTTTGTAATTGTGCTTTTGAACATGTTATGAATCCCCTTGTTAACATTTCAGAATACATATGTATGATGGTGCTGTTATAGCCCACCTTAGACGATGTACATATACTTATATTCCTCATTGTCCACTAGCTGAAGACCAATAATGTAGAAATATGATCTTTTATTTGGAATTTTATAGAAATATCTAAGCTCTGGGTTTAGTGTTGTTTACTTACAACACTATCTCTTTAATTTTCTGGGTTTCCCCTTAAAGTCTGTTGTTTGTCAAGATGTAAAGAGTAGTTCATTAAATATCCTAAATGCTTCCTTTCAATTTAAGTATGTTGAATTGTATATACATGTATTTCTGCTTAGAATAGAACAATGTATATACAAGAAGAATATGCCCAGGTGTCTCCAGCACTAAAATATTTCACAACATACAGCATTTGCTTGATACAGAAGCAGTACTGGGGTTGATATTCTCTCTTCAATTAGCAAGTAGCATACTGGGGAAAATATCTCCCTCTAAAGAAATGTTATCAGGACTTTAAATAGATGAGCATCTGAAACAAGTCTAAAGCATCTCTATATATCATTACAGAGTGTTCTGGATTTCCTGAGCATAATGAAGTAATCTAAGCCAAATACTTATATTATCAGAGATAATGTGCTCACATATGGACTTCTCTCCATGGTTTTGTTGGTACTTACCCAAATGTACTGTTGTTTTATCCACCTGTCTTTAGCCTAGAATGCATTGGAATGAGAAATATAGATGAAAAATATTCCAATATTTAGTTGATTTGAATATACAACCTTCCACCATTTTAGTATATTCCCATTTTGTGTCGACTTGTTTGAATATCAGAATCATTTTCTGTTGGTGTATTACCACCTCAAATCTTAAAATGTGGAAACAATAAAGGCAATTTTATAATTGTGCTTATTCCCTTCGCCCCCAATTTATAGTAGATGGTTATCTCACACTAGAAACACACAGATCTCCTATTTGGAAATTCATAATCTTCAAACTAGAGAGCTACCAAGTTGTACTACCAATCCAGTATCAGAAAACAAACCTTCAAAAAAATTTGATTTGGTCTACAACTCCCAGAATTCTCTAATTACTACAGCCACTAGGCGGTATAGTCCCAAAAGGTAATTTCTAGGCTCTACTGGACAGAATTATTCTCAATCTCGATTAAGATATTAAGACACTAGGTGATCCTGGTCCAGTCACTCTATTCAGGCTTTCATGAAGTAATCCAAGTTATCCTAACATGCACAAGAGTGTAAGTAAGTAGCTCCATCTATAGAAACATAGGTCATTTCTACCTACAATTTTAGTGCTATTATTCCACTTTCAACATCCTATGGAATCCTGGGGTTCGCAATTTTGGGAGGGGCCTTTAGAATTCTCAGCCAGAGAGTTCTTGGGCCTTAGTAAATGACAAACCCCAGAATTCCACAGGATATTGAAAGTGGAATAATAGCACTATAACAGTGTAGTGTGGAGATGGCTATAGAATTATAGAGCTATAAATTACAGGGAGCATTGTGTACTCCAGCTCCCTGCCATGCAGGAATATACAACTAAAACACCCCCCAAGATATGGCCAACCAGCTCTGTCTAAATATCTCCAAAAAAGGAGAGTCCATTCCCCTCCAAAGCACTCTATTCCACTGTCAAATAGCAATTAGCATAAGAAATTTCCTCCCAATGTTCTAATCTGAATGCATTGAAGCAGCAGGAAAAAACAAAAGGATCTCTCCATTTTCCAAATGACATCCCTTCAGGTATTTAGTATGTCTATCATATAACCACTCAGTCTTCTGTTCTCCAAAGTAAACACACCCAGCTTCTTCAATTGTCCCCCATAGGGCACAATCTCCAGACCTATCATCATCATGATCACTATCCTCTGAAGATGTTCTAGCTTGTGTATATCCTGCCCAGAACTCGGCACAGGATTCCAGGTAAGGTCTGACAAAGCAGAATAGAGTGATACTATTATTTCCCTCCATCTGAACACTATAGTCCTGTTGCAGTCTAGTATTGCACTGGATTTTTTAGGGTGCTAGATCACACTTTTCACTCGTGTTTAACTTGTGGGATGCTGAGGTGGAATCCTTTTGTGTAAGAATCAGCATGGTGTAGTGGTTTGAGCATTGGATCACTGAGCATATGACTCTGGAGACCAGAGTTTGTTTTCCATTTCTGCACGGGCTTAAAGAAATGGTGCAGAGCATCCTCCAGGGAGGACATCTGTACCTGGAAGCAGACTGGGTCGGACCTACTTAGTGTAGTTCCGCACCTCAGCCCGCTCCGGAATGACCCAAAGTGGTCGCTCAGCGTGCTTTTGAAAGACTGCTTAAAACAGGTCTTTCAAAAGCATGGAGCGTGCCACTCCATGACCGCACTCCAGTGCAGATTTTCAGGCTCGCACCAGTGCGAGCCTGCAGATCTGCCGGGGGCGGGCTTTAGGTTGGCGAGCTTCACCGGTTGGTGGAGAGCCTCGACCAACCGGAAGCCGCCATTTTTGTCCCCGGAGCAGTGCGGAGTGGCGGCCACAGACTGCTCCAGACCAGCCTGGACCCTCACATGGAGCACACAGGTCCGGTGAGTACTGGCATGGGACGATTCCCTCGCCCAGTGCGGAAAAGGCCAGTGATGATAACAATAATCCTTTATGTAAAATCCAGTAGTTTGCAGGTCTAGCAACATGGAAGCATCAGTATTAAAAAATAAAGTCACCATTTTGGAAGCCAATAGAGAAATGTTATTTAATATATCATGTGTCTGCAGAAGAATATAGCAGCTGCTGTTCTTTAAAGTGTTGATGGTCATGTCAATACAGCCCCTTTTCATTAATGATTAAATGATTAAATGATTAAAACCATGATGCTCCCTAACAAATGCGTGGGTCATTATAACAACATAACAGCCCAATATGTTGAGACAAATATTTAAAATCATGGTGCCAAAACATTATTTAGCACCTGTCTGGTTGTCTTAATCATGTTTACAAATACATGTTGTTTTCAATTAAGTGTAGGTGAACCTCTTTGCTGCCTGTCATAAGAACGTTGCCATCATAATTACTTCCTTGCATGACTTTATTACATTTAATTTTGCTGTTATCTCACATAATTATGCATTTCCAATTAGGCTTTTTCCCCCTTTCATGCTAGACAGTCACAACGATTATATAATTTGAAGTAATTTTAGGGAAGATTTCACATGCTGAACATGCTAGAATATGGGTAAAACTGGGACTACATTATCATCTATTTAAACTCTAAACTGCCAAAATAGGTAGAGAAGATTTATTGACATAAACAGCAACACCCAAAGTTTTCCTTTGAGAAAGCTGGTGCTGTAGAACTTAATTTAAATGTGCATGTATGCTTATTGACTGGGGAAAGTCATGGAGAGCACATACTGTCAATGTCAAAATTAACCCCCCCCCAGCCTTTAATTGTCTTGGTACGGAACAACCAAATGACTGACTTTTGCATGATGAATTGTTGCTTTAAAGTCTCCTGCTTTGGGTCCCCTCACCTTGTGGAGCAGTTCTGGTACTGCACAGACCTAAACTGATCACTTGTAGAAAGAAGTTTTAAAGTTAACCAAGTATTGCTGAAGGCTGAAGCCACTTGTAGCCCTGGGGTAAATGGTTATGTTTGAAGGAACCATCCTGAACCATTGTCATTTGCTTCATGACACACAATTTGCAAACCCACTCTGAAAGTTCCAGTAGGTTTTATTCAGTGGATTAACACGAACAAAAGATTAACATGATTCCTAACATCCTGACCCCCTAAGATTATCCCCCCACTCAACCTGGTTTTGATTAGACTAGGCTAATGAAAATACTTGAAAATGTTCAGCATCCACCCATTCTTAGTCACTAGCAGACAGATGTTTCTAATTGACAAAATACTGCAAATGCCCTCTGTGCTTCCGGAAATCCAAAATTTCAGATTATCTCAAAATATTCTTGCTCCATCATAACTGTGGGAGCTAGAGCTACTGCAGCTTGCTGCTATGTATCAGTTTCTGTTGCATGTTTGAGTAAGCTAAAATGAAACACAGGATGGATTTGCCTGTAAGACTTGGGCAGTCCCAACTCAGCTATTACAGCATTTATTAGTCTTAAACAGTCCCACATATTTCAGTCTAGTTTTTTGGAAGGCAGTGTACATTTAATGAATTTGGTAAACCTGCACTCCCCAGCGGTTAATATTCCAACACTTGCCCTTCTTCTGATCAGCATATATATATATATATATATATATATATATAGTAAGTGTCCTTAGCATAGTCCAAGGCAGCAATGATAGCAGGCCAAGGCATTTTGACTTTGTGCTCCCAATAAATTGCTGATTGTGAGTCAGTTTGGATTATCTCAAGGGGAAGCAAGTGTTTCAGAGTTTGGCCATATATGATTTAAAATAGGGCATGTCCTGTGCTTTGGTGGACCACATTATTGTAGTCCATTTCAACCAAAGGAATTAACCCTCCCAGTTGTTCTGTCGGAAATTTGTATAACAGATACTGTTCTAATACTTGGTTGACCCTTTCTATCTGGCCATTAGTGTCAGGGTGATGGGCAGCACTCATAACTTGTTCTACTCCCAACAGCCTTAAAATTATTTCTAGAATTGGTAGATGAACTGACTAACTGTCATGATCCATGATGATCTTACTTGGTATCTCACATGTTGTTGGGTGGCTGTGTGAAGGGACTTGCAGGGCACAAAGTGAGCCTGTTTGGAAAACAGATCTGTAACTATCCAAATGCCCCCTTTTTTTTTTTTTACTAGTCCCTAGTAAGTCAGCAATGAAATCCATGCTAATGTGAGTCCAAGGATAGGGGGTGGAATCAGGCGTGGTATAGCAATCTTTTGAGGCTTGCCTCCCACTGTTTTATTTTGGTCACAGACAAGGCACCCTTTCACATAATTCTCTACATCTTCTCTCCTAACCAGATACAGAGTTTTCACAAACTCAAAGTGCCCAGCTGATTTGATATCATGGCAGCACTGTGAGATTTTGCTCCTTAGCGCTGCGGAACATAGATTTTCTCCCTTGCAGAACATCCTTCCCCCTTCTCCTGAGTGTGAATTTGGATTCATGATCTTTTGCCCAGTCACCCTGCTTGGTGGCCTCTTTATGGCTGTCCAACAACATTTCAGGAACAACTCTGGGCTTCTGTTTTCCCTAGACTTGGCTATGGGTTACTACTGCCAACCCCAGTTGCTTGGGGGTGAACATCATATCTGTCACCTCTCGTCTTTGCCACTCATCTCGGGCAGATGGGACAATGTGTCCATCAAAAGTCTTAATAGTGAATTTGAACTTGTAAAAGAACATGCCGCACCAATCTTGTTTAGATTTAATTTGTGAGGGCCATTAGGGCCATTAGATTGTGATGATCTGTCTATATCTCAAATGGGTCACAGGCCCTCTGTAACAAATGCCTCCAAGTTTCTAAGACTCTTTTAATCTCAGCAACCCCTTTTCCCCAAACTGGTCAATTCAGCTCTGCTTTTTCGATTCTTTTGGACAAATATATGCAAGGTCTCCTCATCTTCTTGCAAGAGGAAGAGTTCCTAGGGCCATGTCACTGTTGTCTACTTGCACTAGGAATGGTTGCATGGGGTTCCAGTACTTTAGAATGGGTTCAGAACTGAATAGTGTCTTTAATTCTTCAAAAGCCTGTTGACACTCTGGAGTCCATGATTTTGGTGCTGGGTTTGGGCTAACTGGTCTGGATGTTAGCATTTGCCCCCATTTCCTTAGTTTTTAACAAGTCTATCTGGGGCAATGCCGCTTTGGCAAAATTCAGGATGAATTGCCTATAGAAAGTGGAAAACTCTAAAAAGCTCTGTAGCTGTCTGCAAGTCTGTGGAGGTTCCCAACCTAATACCCCCTGAAACTTGGCTGGGTCCATCTCTATGCCTTGACTAGAAATGCGGTACCCCAAATAATCAAGTTTGTCAATATTAAATTCACATTTTAACAGTTTCACATATAAATTATGATCCAACCATTTTTGCAACACTTGTCTGACCAAAGTCACATGTTCCTCATATGTGCGGTTATAAATTAGTTCATTGTTCAGGTAAACCAGCACTCCTTGTACAGGTGCTCATGCAGCATTTATAAGCCTCATGAACATTCCAGGGGTCCCACTTAATCCAAAGGGCATTTTGACATATTCAAAGACCCCCCCCAAAGGGTGTTAATGCAGTTTTCCACTCATCCCCCTCCTGTATATGCACCTGGTAATACTTGTCCCTTAGGTCTAACTTGGTGAAGATCTTTCCTGTGGCTAACTGTGCCAGCAGGTCTTTTATTAGCAGAATGGGGTACTGATTGGAAGCACAGACTGCATTCAGCCCCCTGAAATCAGTCACCAATCTCAGTGACCCATTCTTCCTTTCCCTAAAGAACACTAGTGCGCTTTCAGATTTTATGTTGACCCCCCCCCCGGTGACAGCAGTTGATCTATGTGTACAGGTGACATCCCCCCAAAGATAAACACACTGTGCCTGTGCTCCATTTGATGTGTGGGTCATGGAATTTACTGAGTTCAGGCTCAGTACTAAGGGATAGTTGGCAATGGAGCCAAAACAAATTGGATAGTCTCTCAGAAATCATCCACTCCCCAGTATGCAGGTAGAATTTGCTGTTTCATCAACCTGCCTTGTCATTTCCCGACCTTCAGTCTGGACAAAGGTGATAGGGTTGTCAAGGTTCTCTGGCTGCAACCTCATTTCCTTGGCAATAGCAGGATTCATTAAGCATCAGGTGTAGCCCAAGTCTATAATGGCCATGTGGTCCATGCTAGTGCTACTCTGGTGTGGCTTAGTTTTATGGGGACAAAGAATGGTGTGGTGCTCCTACTTATAGAGTCATAGAGTTGGAGGAGACCACAAGGCTCATCAAATCCAACCCCCGCCATCCAGGAACATACACTCAAAGCACACTCACAAAGCACTCACTACAGTTTGGGAGTACCTCCTGGATGTTGCCTGCCCTTCAGCACTTAGGGCAGGCCTGACTTGTTTCCCACTGGCTCCTTGTCTCTCTCTGCAGTGGCTCCAGCACTGTCTTCTCCATCTTGTATGAAGCTGTGTCTCAACTCCTCCCAGCACTTTGGCTTTCCCCTCAGATTTCTTTTCCTTGTTACCACTCACTTTGGGTTTCTCTGGGCAGTTAGGTCTGCCATATTAACCAGATTTTGTACTCTGTTTTTCCAACTGTGAACCATGCTAAAGTGGATTTATATCCCTCATACGCATCCCTTGTTTTAAGTTTCATAATGCTAGAAAAAATTATATTGGCATGCACATGAAAAATAATTTTGCAGGAATATACACAATAACATGAAGTTAGAAATATGCACAGTTACACCAGATCACTCTCCATGTACTTGTGAGTGGCTGAATGTTCTACGAGATGAATGATCTACTATCTAAATTTGCCATAACCTCCTGTGGCTCCTTAGTTTTCCCAGAGTGAAATGGCATTCTTCTTTCAACTGGGAAGGTCAGAATTAGGCTGTGCTGCAATATCACAGGATGTGCTTGAGCAACAAGCAGGAAAATATCCCACATGGCATCATAACCATTGGAACATAACTTGGCCTAAAAATGTGTCTTTACAAATCAGATTAGTTTGAAGTAAATTATATAATTAGCAACTAATAATGGTGTTTTCTAGATCATTTGCTTTAAACAGAATGTAATTGTAATTAGATCGCATTAATGCATTATGATTAAGCTTTCTGTTGAAAGCTGCTTGACTTCTGATCACACCTGCATGTATTATCCAGGATATATGATTGAAGCTAACGTTTTGTTTTCCCTCATGCTGGTTGTCCTTAATCATGAAACCACTGAGTTCTGTACACATTTCTGAATCAAAAGAGGGAGCTATTTCTAATGAAATAGTGTGTGAGGGGTGTGAGGGGACAGCTCATGTTCCTTCACAATAATGAAGATAGTTACATGTTGCTTAAAATGATCAAATAACTTCTGACATTGCTTGTTTCTTCTTCACTATTTGAAATGTCTCTGCTCAGGTCACAAAGGAAACTTATTTTACCAAATGGTCAGCTGTTCAGCAGAAATGAAACAAGGAAAATTAGGTTAAAAATGTCTGTCTATCAAAATGTAGAGAAGGCTAGGAATTTCATTTTACTTTATTAAAAACTCATATACACATAGAGCAGAGTTTATCAACAATTAAATGGAGGTGAACTGAGAAACTGAGATCATCCCCTCCCTGAGAGAGGGCAAGGTTTTGTTTTTTTTAAAAAAAAAGTTTGTTTAAAAAAACCAAAAAAACAAAAAACAGAATTTGCCAAAATTGACAAAAACATGAGTCTGCAAGAAAGTGAATCTGACCAATTTCCCCATTTCTGCTGAACTAGGAGCAGAGGAACCATCCTTAGTGCTTGGCTGAACTGTCAAGAAAGCAAATGCTGAACCCTAAATTTTTGTGGTGGTGGAAGTAATTTGCTAGCACAAAATTTCACATTTTCTTTCATATTTCACCAATGTGTTAAGGATGTGGGGGCAAAGCTCATGAGAATTCTTCCTGGTTGATTTCTATATTCAAGAAGCCCTTTTGTTAGATTTCCAAAATACTATGACATACTGTAGTGTTGCCTCAAAGGATTGAAGGCTGTCCATGAACAAAAAATGGCAGCAAGGCTCTATCCCTGACTCCCCTCCTCCCCAGGTTATGCAGCTTCATCCTCCTCCTCTCGACTTCTTTCAACCTCTGAACTGAGGAAGCATTGCTAATTACCTTACTGTTTTAGCATTCCTTCTGATTCTTGGGATTTTCCTCAAGCCAGACCCCTTAAAAACCACCTAACAAATTTCTGTTGAGTCAAAATAGAGTGCCAGTGCCATTCTTTTTCATAAATGTATATAATGCTCTTGCTAGTGAAGATCTCAGTGAGAGGAAAAAGTTGGGAACAATCATAGAGGTTTTCAATAGGAAAGATCTTAGCTAAACAACTTGACAAAGGCTTAAGGAGATGATAGATGTAGCTGGCCAGTGCCAGGAAGAAGCTAGAGAAAGCAGGCAGGAGCTAATGAAGAAGATTATTTTCCATGAACTATGCCATCCTTGTGGCAAAGGAAAGAATGGAGACAGTGCAGGAAAAATCTATGACCCAGACAATTTTTTGTTTAAAATTACAACCTTATCTTATTTTGAAAACTTTTGCTGACAGTTTGGTCTTTTCTCCAAAGAATCCAGAATTCTTGTTTAAAAACAATTTAGCTGAAATACAAATTACCTAGCGAACATACATTTGGCCTGCACGTTGCCAAAATTCCACTTACACTACCCCAAACTGCTCACAGGAGGCTCAGGATACAAATTAGATATTTGATCCTTCATCAGGTAGGTTACAGTGGAAGACAATGACTTGTTATCACTACCCAATACATGTCATGTTTGATTGAGGCTGCAAAGTCAGATCTCTATGGTCCAGACCTGATTCCTACACTCTATCCAGGTTTCCCACATGGAACTTGATTGGAAAATCACAACAAAACAAAACAAAAACAGGAAGAACATGAGTTTGTGAAGAATCTGAATGAGGGTGAAATAGATCAAATCATAAGTCAAGTCTACATTTCACTCCAAATACAAAGAACTGTGTAATGTACAGAAGTGTGTGTCACACTCACCAAAAATGTTGGTTGATTTGACTCTTTGCTGGGAGGGAAGATAGTGAGCTATGCCTAGTTGGATCTCTGAGTAAATTTCTCCTTTCAGGGTTTTTATTCTTTAATTAGAACCTTTAGCACTAAAGCAGTAGGTTCCTCAGCTTGGAAAAATCACTCTGCCTCATACTGAGGATTCAAGTGAAGGAAAGATTCCAATGACACTCCTTCTGTTTCGTCCTTGGTACAAAAGCACTAAGATCAAACCCTCTTGCAAAACTAGTCAATTTCAATTGGGATTGGAGGTGTAAAGTTGGGAAAATGAGGGAGGGGAAATGTTGCTTGAAGCTTTCTTTAGTTTCGTGCACAGTCAGTTGGTTGACTAGTATCCTGGGAGAGAAGTGGTCTTTCAGAGCACAATATTCTACTGCTTTACTACTAAGACTGTAGGGAGAATTATAGGCTATAGGGTAATGCTTCCCCATCTTTTTTCACTTTTTCACTCCTTGGCAGCTCTTTTCCATAGAAGGCCAAAAGGCCATCCCATTTCCACACTGCCGCATGGCCCCCTTTGAGGGTGAAAAAGTCACGTCAGAAAGCTTCTGTGACTTCTGAGGAGATGTCCCTACACCCATGAAAGGTGAGTCCATAGCCTATGGGAAACCCACAAACAAAACATAATGGCAATTGTGTCATTCATTTCACATTCCCAACAACTGATACTGCTGTTGTTTGCTTGTTGCTACATTCCTTCAAGTCATTTCTGACTTATGGCAGCCCTAAGGCAAACCTATCACAGGGTTTTCTGGGGCTGAGAATGTGCAACATGCCCAAGGTCACCCAGTGAGTTTCCATGACCAAGTAGCAATCAAACCTTGGTCTCCAGGGTCATTGTCCAATGCTCAAACCACTATACCACACTGGTATACATGGTCATATTGCCTCTAATATAGAAGACGATGTATAGCCTTCACTATTAGTGTCCACTGAAGATGGTAATTTCCATTATTTATCTAATCTACTTTTAAAACTATCCAAATTAGCAGTCAGTGCAACATCTTATGGTAGTGATTGTGTGTTTGTGTACCTTCAAGTTACCTGTCGATTGATGAATTTTAAATTTGAACTTTACAAGATTTTCGTAGGCAAGGAATACTCAGATGTGCTTTTGCCAGTTTGTTCATCTGAAATGTACCCTATAGCACCTGGTGGGCATTGTAGTCTCTCATTACATTCAGCTTCAGTACTAAATATCTTGCCAATTTTCTAACATGCAATCATAGAATCATAGAATCATAGAATCATAGAAATGTAGAGTTGGAAGAGACCACAGGGGCCATCCAGTCCAACCATGCCATGCAGAAACACCCTCAAAGCACTACCGACAGATGACCATCAAGCCTCTGCTTAAAAACCTCCAAGGAAGGAGACTCCATTACACTTCGAGGCAGCATATTCCACTGCCGGACAGCCCTGACTGTCAGGAAGTTCTTCCTGAGATTCAGGTGGAATCTCCTTTCCTGCAGCTTGAATCCATTGCTCCTTGTCCTGATCTCTGGAGCAGCAGAAAAGAAGCCCTCTCCTTCCTCTACATGGCATCCCTTCAAATATTTAAACATGGCTAATGTCCCCTCTTAACCTTCTCTTCTGCAGACTAAACATACCCAGCTCTCTAAGTCTATCCCCATAGGGCTTCATGGCTTCCAGGCCTCTCACCATTTTTGTCGCCCTCCTCTGGACTTGCTCCAGCTTGTCAATATCCTTCTTGAATTGGGGTGCCCAGAACTGGACACGGTATTCAAGATGGGGTCTAACCAAAGCAGAGTAGAGTGGTACCAGTACCTCCCTCGATCTAGACACCATACTCCTATTGATGCAGCCGAGAATTGCATTGGCTTTCTTGGCTGCCGCATCACACTGCTGACTCATGTTCAGCTTGTGGTCTATGAAGACTCCTAGATCCCTTTCACACGTACTGCTATCCAGCCACGTGTCCCCCATCCTATATTTCTGTATTCCATTTTTTCTATCTAAGTGTAGGACCTTACACTTTTCTCTGTTGAATTTCATTTTGTTCGCCTTGGCCCAGCTCTCCAATCTATCCAAGTCATTTTGAATTTTGATCCTGTCCTCAGGCGTATTAGCAACCCCTCCCAATTTGGTATCATCTGCAAATTTGATCAGCATGCACTCTATTCCTTCATCCAAGTCATTGATAAAAATGTTGAACAGCACTGGGCCCAGGACAGAACCCTGTGGCAACCCACTAGTCACTTCTCTCCAGGATGAAAAGCAGCCATTCGTGATCACCCTTTGGGTTCGGTTGGTCAACCAATTACAAATCCAACTAACAGTAGCCGTGTCCAGCCCACATTTTACTAGCTTCATTTCAAGAATGTCATGGGAAACTTTGTTGAAGGCCTTACTGAAATCGAGATATGCTACATCCACAGCATTCCCTTCATCTATCAAGCTAGTAACTCTATCATAAAAAGAGATAAGATTAGTCTGGCATGACTTATTTTTGAGAATGCAGTGCAAAACAGTAAGTGTTCTCTGATAGTCTCCAAGCCAAGCATCAACCAAACCCAAAGAAGGTTATCTGTAGCAAGGTTGTTGCACTATGTGTCTTTTATAGGCTTGACTGAATATGTCATTCTGTCCTCTATGCTGTTTGAGGAGCTAAGTTGTTCCTTGATTTCATACTCACTCCTTGAAGGGTTAATGACAAACATCTAGCCAAGAGAAGATGTTGACTACAGCAAAATAAGTTCCCCAGTTCCTTGATGGCTTTTTATTTTATCGAACAAGACTCAGCACAATGGAAGAGACATTGATTGTAATCGAGACTGCAGACTCTGGGGACTTAAATGCGTTATCCAAAAAAAGGGCTCTGGCATTTTCTTTTCCTCTTTCTTTGAACCACAGCATTTTTCATCCTGCCTAAATTCAGACCAAGTCTACCTTTGCTACTTTATATATGCTGAGTGCCAGCCTCTCTTTCCCTTCCCCCACTTATTGTAAAATATTGTGTCATCTTGTCTTTCTTGCACTTCTACCAGAAATAAATTGCTGCTATTTCTATGGAGGTTTAACAGCTTGGATTGTCAGCCCAATGATGTTGCAGTGGGATTCTAGTCCTACAAGTGCAAATAGAAGCAAATTAAATAGTGTTTTCATAGCAAACTCATATGTAAAATACAATTTGCTCTTTTCACATTGGGGATGTCAACACATTCATTGTGCTTGGTTGGCTTTGTCTGGATTCCATCCCCACTATCCCAAACTAGAAGTGATTTCTTAAAATGAAGGGAGAGAAAGAGAGAGGAAGGAAGGAACTTCAGAGCTGTGCTGAATTATTTTACAAGGTGAAATTGTTTATTGAGGGAGAGAGTCCTTAAAAAAGAAACCATGAACAGACTATTCAGTATGAATAATAAAAAAAATGTTCTGTACTGATTTGTCCTTAATTCCACCTGCATCAGGATTCCTCCCCTGCTAAACCACTCCTAATCAGAACTACCACATTTTTCAGATGATTCCCAGTAGATCTTGTAGACCCCTTCCTCTGTCATTGGTCCTTACCATCTTATTGTTTAAGCTTTGTTCTAAATAACAGAAAGTCAGAGCCTATGTTTTGGGGGAGGCCTCTTTCTTCAGACCTCTTCCCCCAATGTGAATAGTAACAAGATAGGGAGTGTGGTGATGCAAAAGAGGGGAAAGAGGCTAGTGAGCTTGGTCTTTGTGCAAAAATGTATTAGGCTGCATTTTACTTTAGTGGTATGAAAAGTTTGATCAACTAAATCTTTGCTGGGGCTGGAGATAATTCACACATCAGTTGAAGACAAGTTCTAAACACAATGATATTAATTCTAGAGAAGTTGTTGAAGGAGAGAATGGGATGCACAGTAAAACTCCCAGGAAATTAATAGATCAGAAAAAACAAGGCTTTAGATGTCTATACACCAGTGCACAGAGCCTGGAAACAAACAAGATTATCTTGGAGTCTTAGTACAAGAATACTTTGTAGGTATAAAGGAGTCCTGCTGGTGGTAAGATTCCCATCACCTGAATGTAACAATTGAAGGATATGGCCTATTGAAACAGAATAGATGTGGCAGAAAAGGAGCTGGAGTAGCATTACATGTCAAAGACAAATTTGTTGCTGTTTGTGGTTCTGTGCCTTCCAACTCATTACCGACTTAGGGCAACTCTAAGGCAAAACTATCATGAGGTTTTCTTGGCAAGATTTGTTCAGTGAGGGTCTACCTTTGCCTTCCTCTAAGGTTAAGAGAATGTGGGTTGCCCAAGGCCACCCAGCAGAAATCCATGAGAGTGATCAAAGTAGACATGTAAAGGTCACTTGTGTAAAAAATAAATGGAGAAAAAAAATACAAGCAACGTTGTGGTAGGAGTCTCCTATATACCATTTAATCAAGAAGGGGGTGGATTATGATGCTTTTCAGAAACAAATCTCAGAATTCTCCAAGATGCAAGGATTAGTAATTATGAGGGAATTCAGTTATCCTGATATCTACTGGGGACTAATTCTTCAAGGAATAGGAATCTTTAACAAATTCCTGATCTGCCTTACAGATGATTTCAAAAGGCAGAGGAAGGAGCAAGGGAATCAGCCATCCTGAGCTTGATCTTAACCAATAGGTAGTAGTTGGTTGTGGAATTAAAGTAGTCAGTACTACAATTTTGACCGTGTAATGCTAGAATTCATGTTTGTGGGACAAGCCAAAGAAGAGTGTTGTCAAACATAGAACTTAGATTTCAGGAAAGCTGAGTTTATCAAATTTAGAGAAGTCCTTTGCGGGATCCTATGGCTAGAGAGGCCCAGGGATAATTACAGCTAGCAAAGGTGGAACTTTATGAAGAAAGATTTGAAAAAAGCACAGTGACAAACAAAGCCATGCAAGGAGAAGAAAAGGAAACATCTGAAAAAGCTAATGTGGTTGCATGATGAATTAAAGGAGGGTGTGGAACAAAGAAAAAAGAAAAAAGACCAAAAATCTTTATATGGAAGGAACAACAAATCACCAGTGAAGAGTACAGGTGTGTAGTCTGAGGCCCTTTCCGCACTGAGGCTTCTAGCGCAAGCGGGGGAGGCCGGCAAGCGCAAGAAGGCTCGTCCAGGAGGCTGCCGCTTCCCCCTCCTTCCTTCCGCAGGCGAAGGAACCAGCGGGGAAGCAACACCGAAGGAGGCTTGTCGCGCAAGCCGCCCTCCCCCCGTGCGAAGCGGGAGACCTCGCGCCGGATTCCCACCCCGCGCGTGCGCGCGAAGCGGGCGGCATCACGCTGGATTCCTCCCCCCGCGCGCGCTGGATTCCTCCCCCCGCGCGCGCGAAGCGGGCGGCGCGTCCGTCGCGCTACCTCCCCACCCCGCTCCTTCCTTCTGCAGGGGCGGAGGGAAGGAAGCGCGACCCGGCCGGCTCCCGGAGGCTCCGCACGAAAGGTAAGTGCGGGTGGGCTCCGGGAGCATTGCGCGAGCGCGGGGTGATTTTCGCTTGTACGCGAAAATCAAAAAACCCGCGCTCGTGCCGCTTCAGCCCCGTGAGCCGGGCGGAAGTGGGAGTGCGCCGTGTGGAGCGACGCTCCCACTCCCGCGAGGCTCACGGGACTATCGCGCACGCAAAGGCCCGTGCGAAAAGGGCCTAAGCTTGCAGGAATAGTGTAAGGAAAGCTGAAGCTCTGAATGAGCTGAGCAGGGAGCAGCAAAAAGGGGTTTTCAGATATGTTTGAAGCAAAAGAATGACCACGGAATTAGTGGGGTGGCTGACCATGAAGGAAGTTGAAATGCTAATAGATCACAAGAAAAAATGAAGAACCGTTCAACACCTATTCTATTTCAGTTTTTTCCCCCAAAAGGGCACTGTCTGCATTCATACAACAGCAGAGACTTTGACCAGAGAACTGGGGAACTGCAGATCAGTCAGGCTGTTCTCAACTTTGGGAAGAATATTAGACTGGATTATAAAGAATTCTCTTTGCAAGTATGTGGGTGACAGTGATGTGATTAACATGAGTCAGACTAGATTTATCAAGAACAAATTAATCCTGATAAACTAAGCTTGTATTTCTTTCTTTTTTTAAAAAAAAAATAGGTCACTAGTTTAGTAGATGGTAGGAACGCTGTAAATGTCATTTATCTAGATTTCAGCAAAGCATTTCATAAAGTCCCTCATGATATTTTGATTAGTAAACTGATTAAATGTGGAATAGGTGGGATCACTGTCAGATAGATCCATAAGTGACTGGAACACCACATTCAAAGGATCATTATCAATAGCTATTCTTAAAACAAGAACAATGTCTTGAAGGTAGTGCCACAGAATTCTAGGCTGTTACTCTTCAAGATTTTAATCAGTGACTTAGATCAGTAGTAATTCTTATTGTTTTCTTTACCAGGAATCTCCTGCAACTCTCTCTCTGGCCCTTTTCGCATGGCATTTCCATGCAAGAGGGCCTCTCGAGCATCACGCAAATGTGAGGAGCAGTCCACATGACGTACTCACATTTGCACGATGTTCCAGGGCCTGGCAGGCACTGCTCATGCATTTTTTCATTTTCGGCTTCAAGCCAAAAATGGTGCGCAGCCACGAATTGCTCCAGGGCCCCACACGCACTTGCTGTATGTGTGGAGCCTTCGGAGCCGGGCGGGTTGTGCTTCCTGTCTCAGGCCCTTTTCACATGGCAGTTTGCAAGCGAAAGGGCCCCTTGAGCATCACGTATATGTCAGGAGTGGTCTGCATGACACACTCCCATTTCTGCCATGCTCAAGGCCCGCAAGCGCAGCAAAAACGTATTTTCTTATTTTTGTCTTTTAGCCGAAAATAAGCCGTGCTTGCGCAAGGCTCACGGTCCTGGTCCACACTTACCTGCAGTGCGGAGCCTCTGGAGCCAGACCAGTCACGTGTCCTCTCCTCAGTGCAGCCTACAACTCCCAGGCTGCACTGCGGAAGGAAGGAAGGGGCATGGGCAGGGCTCTCATTTGAGCAGGAAGGAGCTGCGGAGCCCAAGCAGCAGGGAAGCAGGAGGCTCGCAAGAGCCTGCCTGCCCAGGCTTTTCATGCAAGGCCACACTCCAGCAGCGTGAGAGGGTAAGCTGCAGAAAGGGCCTCAGTGCAGCCTGGGAAAGTCCCAGGCTGCACTGCAAAAGGAAGCGGCGGGGCTCTCGCGCAAGCAGGAAGCTCATGTGGAGCTGAAGAAACCTGGACGCGAGGGCCTCTCACAAGAGGCTGCTTGCACGAGCACTGCACCCCAGCATTGAGAAAAGATGAGTTGCAGAAAGGGTCTCTCTCTCTCTCTGTGTGTGTGCATATGTATGTGCTGGGAACCACCTCAGACATTCCTCAAGATTTAAATATTCAAATTTTTATTTAAGTTTGTTTGTTTGTTCATTTGTTTATATGTTTATGGTTTCTGGAGACTAGGGCCATTTCCGTCCTACACTGTTATAGTGGTATTATTCCACTTTCAACATCCTGTGGAATTCTGGGATTTGTAGTTACTGAGGCCAAAGAGCTCTCTGGATGAGAATTCTAAATGCCCTTCCCTAAACTGCAAAGCCTAGGATTCCATAGGATGTTGAAAGTGGAATAATAGTGTTATAACAGTGTATAGTGCAGAAATGGTCTCAGATTCAAATCACTGCTAAGACACTGGGTGATCTTGGGCATGTCATATTCTCCCAGTAGCAGAGGAAGGCAAAGGCAAACCACTTTGAACAAATTTTGAGAAAAGCAAACCTGTGATAGATTCCTTTTAGGGTTGCTATAGCTCAGAAATGACTTGAAGGCATACAACAGCAAATTGCTGCTGACAGGGGGAGGTTCTTTCTAGCCATCATGCCTCTGACCTTAGAAAATTGACTTATGGCAACCTGAAGACAAAAATATCATGGAAGTTTTCTTGGCAAGATTAGTTGCCTTTGCCTTTCTCTGAGGCTGATTTGCTGAGGTAAACCCTGTGGGTTTCCATGGCCAAGGGGGGATTCAAATCCTGGTCTCCAGAGTCATAGTTTGGGTGCACGGACATGCCTCCCAGCATGTACCAGTAATGTATTTAAGTCTTTTACTCCAAGTCTCAAGTCAAGTCTCAAGTCCTTGAAGATACTTTCAAGTCAAGTCTCAAGTCTGGAAGCCAACTTTATACCCCAGTCAAAATTCCGGAATTATTGGATAGAGTAGAATAAATTCAGTTTTAACAATTTAAGCAGAGTTGGCTCTCCACATTTGCAATTTGGAAGTGGGGAATAGGATCCTATCTTACTCCCTATTACTGAGGATTCAAAAGATTTAGAAGGAAGGATTCTTCTTCCTCAAACCTGTTGCCTAACTCATTTGCTGTTCCCCTCTGAGAAATGCACCCTGCACTCTAGGGTGAGTTTTGTCTTTTGCTCTTAGGAAATGTTTCAGAAGGCTCCTCTAATATGCAACAGGGACAGGCTGCTGAGCAGACCTCAAGCCCACCTCAAGTCCATTGCCTAACCTGTTTGCTTTTCCCCTCTGAGAAATGCACCCACACTTAGGGCTTGAGAGAGATTGTCATGTGACTGGTGGGCAAAAAGAGATGGAGGCATTATTCAAAGTCATAATGTTTCTAGATGATTGTGTTATGTTACTGGACCAAGGGCATCAAGTCAGTCATTAAAAATATACAAGTCTTGAGTCGAGTCAAGTCAGTGCATCATTTATGGCCAAGTCAAGTCCGAGTTGAGTCGCCGAAGTGACTTAAGTCTGACTTGAGTCCAAGTCTATCAACTCGAGTCTACATCACTGCCATGTACTTTTCATCAGAGACATGGTAGCAGGGGTATGTGTTTGCACACAAGCCCAAACTGCTCCCTCATTTGCAAACAAGGGAATGGTTAAAGCACCTACAACCCCCACATTGCTATGCTCCTTTTGCTGCTGCTGCTGTTGATGTCCAGCAGTAGGGGTTTGTGAACCCCTGCAAGGTCTCTGTGGATCCCCAGGGTTCCCAAACCCCAGGTTACTAACCACTGACTTAGATTATGGGGTAATGGGAGCCCTTATCAAGCTTGCAGATTACAGAAAACTGTGGAGGGTGGGGGCAGTAGCTAATACATTGGAAAAGAGAAACCAAATTCAAAAGGGCCTTGATAACCTAGAAAATTGGACTGAAATTAATAGAATGAAATTCAGTAAAGACAACCACAAAATTATGTATTTGGGCCAAAAAAAATGGACAAGTAAAGGGTAAGGGTTACTTGGCTTAGCAGTAGTACATGTGAAAAGAGCTTGGAGATTATTGTTGAACATTGCTTTGCAGGATGATGGCCCTTTTCGCACCTTACCTTGATAGTGTGACGAACTAGAACCCTCACGATATTGCCAATATCGCAAGAGGCCCAGTAGAGAGCCCCTTACAGTCTGCACATGGTAGGGCATTCGTGAGAGAGCGCCAGTCCCCGCCCAGTGCCTTGACCGCATGTCGGCATCCTGGGCCACGCCCAGATCCTGCCCTGTCCCCACCCCACCACCCCTGATTGGTGGGTGGGTTTTCTTTTCTTTTATTTTTTCGTCGACTATCGTGCTAATGTTAGCACGATAGATCCTGCCAACAGGCTGTTTCATACTATGTCGGTAACGTGCTAACGTGCTAATGATAGCGCCAAGTTTTAAAAAAACACACAGTCGGCTGGACCCGGGGGCTGCTGTCTCGAGTGTGAGTGACGATGCAGCCTCGGGGTGGCCTCTCGCGGTGACGTGTTGTGCAGTGTTCCCTGCTGCAATGGGGGCAGCGGCCGGCCTGCTGCTGGGCGGAGCGTCCCCTGGGAGTTGTTGCATGAGGGACAGGCAGCAGGGACTGCCCACACCTCACTCACTCCTGGGTCCTTCCCGGAAGCACACCGGATGATGGTTCCGCCGGCCCTCTGGTCACGTGACCGATGTGTGAAAGGGAGGTTATTTTCGCCTTTCAGGTGAAAATAAGAAAATGCGCTATCAGCGCTATCCGTGGCTGTGATGGCACCTGGTTTGCCAGAACGTCATGTGGTATGGCGGCTCATGAAGGGGGGAGGGAATATGCCTAATACGCTTTAAAAACGCCATGAGAAAAGGGCCAATGTTGCAGCAAATAAGGGAAATAACAGTTTAACCTGCAGTAATAGAGCCTTAGTTTTCAAGTCAAGGAAAATAATACTCCTACTATAAACTGCTGTAGTCATGGCTCATGTGGAGTACCATGTTCAGCTCTGAGCTACTCATTTTGAGAAGGATATAGACAAGATGGAACAAATTCAAAGAAGGGCAACAAAGACTATAAGTGGCATGGAAACAAACCAAAAGGAAAGATTGGGGAAGCTGGGCATGCTCAGACTGGTGAGAAAAAGACTGAAGGATGACATAATCACACTGTTTAAATATCTAAAGGGCTGTTGCAGAAAGGAGGATGCAGCTTTGTTCTCTGCTTCCTCAGAGGGTAGGACCAGGTCTAATGGTTTTAAGTTGGATATCAGAAGGAACTTTGCAGTAGCAGTTCAGTAATGATTAATTCTGATTGATTCTGATTAACCTTTATTAGGCATACTACAACATATACATTTACAATAAAACTTCAACAATCATTTTTAGAAAATTTAAGCCATAAGTTTGTTGCCTCCAGCAGAAAGTTGGCCATTAGCCTTGTAATATGCGGATTCCGATCTTCCAATAAGTATTCCACTGATAACCTATCCAAACAGATATTCCTTTCCAATACCCTCCTTAACAATTCTTTCCTTGGAATTATATACAATGGGCAGAACAATACAATATGATGGAGAATGTCAGGAGCTTGAGCACAATGACATATACGATTCAGAAAAGGGATCTGTAGATATCTACCCTTAGTCACATTTGAGGGATGTACATTCAACCTTGCAAGTAGAAAGGCCTTCCTTAACACCAACAGTGAGAGAGTTTGAAAATAATCTGGAATCCTACCCTGCAAGGGGGGAATACCGAGCTTCGACGGGGAACAAACCCTAGGAGGTGTTGGATATGACAACTGATATTCCCTCTCTGCAAGGGAGACCTGATAGTTTCAAGACACTCCTTTTCAGTTGATAAGAGGAGAGAATCCATATTTAAACCCATAGACATTATTTTGCTTTCATAAAATGTAGCCCACCTAGTGTAGTAAACGTCAGATTGAAGGAAACATAAAAGGCCAGATCTATTAGGCCTAAAATGAATCTTAAACCAAGATCTATAAGTCATCAGCCAAGCTTCAGTTTCAAAAGAATTCAAGCCCAATTCTGCATAAAGAGTCAGATAGTGTACACATGGGGGAACAGATAATATTCTCCTGAAGAAAAGTGTCTGCAATTGTTCAATCTGCTTATTAAAGGCTGGAATCCAGGTGAATATACTATAAAGTAATTGTGGTCTTAATTTGGTTTTATAAATTTTTAAGGCCGCCAGGATATCCTGGTTGCCTTTTTTATAGTAGAAAGATTGTACAACAGGCAAAGCTCTTTTCCCTGCCAGAATTACCTTATCTCTCTGTTTGCACCGGTGCTCGTTAAAATGGAAAAGGACACCAAGGTAAACATACTTCTTGACCTGTTTGATTGTCTGGTTACCAACCTTCTTTTACTTCCGGTATGGCACCCTGGGTGAGGACCCCCAGATATCACTTTGATATCACCTAATTTGGCCTTGGCTGGACTGGCTCGCAGTTCCCACACTCCACATGTTTGCGAGGTCCTCCAGACAAGCACGGACATGAGTGCGGCCACTAATGGTTTTACATTCCAGACTCTATTGAGGCCAGCAGCCTAAACTTCGCTCCCAGCTTCAGGGAACTTTCAGCCGCAAACTACACAATAGCCGCCCGGCTTTCAGCCGAGCTACTCTTTTATGTTGGGCCATCAACGTCCCGGCCATGCTATTGTCTTCAAACACTAATCCAATCATGTTAAACTTGACCTTTCCAAATCCTTTGTCCAGCGCCAAAACTCCTTTTGTTCTCACCTGGTTTGCCATAGCCAAAAGGCACAAACTCCTCTATAACAACCCCTCACTTTCAAACGGTCTTCAGATCACTTTGGACTGCCATCCCGCCTTGCTGCCGGTTGTCTAAGGGACTCCCCTCAGCTCCCCAGGCTGAGCTTTCTTCCCCGGAACCCCTCTTCTCTCCAGGACTACGAGACAGGTCGTATTGCCTTTCCCAACAAACCTCCATTTCTCTTTCCAAGTTAGTTATTTTATGTCTTGTCTTTCGTGTTTTTGTCTTTAATAAAGAATTGTCTTTTATTTGGAAAACCTTGTCTAGCTGCTCTCTGACCCGCCGCTGTATACATTGAGTTTAAAGATCTCGTTAAGTTACCCTGCCTATCGCTAGCTAAAAGAGTGTTCCAACTAATTTCCCCAATTTGGTATTTATTTGGCAATCTGGGCAACCCTCCCAGGACCCCCCAAAACACAGGGTAACACTTCCACATTCTCGGGACAAATCTCTTAGAAAATGCCAGTGTTTTGGATTTATCAGAATTTACCTGCAGGTGAAATTTATCGCAATATTCAAAAAATCTTTTCAGGGCTCTTACCAAACCCACCTGAGACAGGGAGAGTAACAATGTATCATCGGCATACTGAAGTACAAATAGTGGCCGATTACCCAGTGAAGGTGGGTGCGAATCTACTGTGACCATAAAGGCAGGTAGATCAGCCACAAATAGATTAAACAGGTGAGAAGCCAGCACACATCCTTGTCTAACTCCTACACCTGAGTAGATAGGGTCTGTTAATAAGCCAGTTTCAGAAAATTTCACTCTGCACTGATTATTTGTATGAAGTTGGCTTAAAAGAAACAACAGTCAGGGATCTATATTAAGCTTACCAAGCTTGTCCCATAGTAAGGGCTGGTGAATTGAATCAAAAGCAGCTTTCAGATCAATAAAAGCTGCGTACAGTTTGCCTTTAGGGCGCAACAGGTATTTATTTACAAGGAATGAGAGCACTATTATATGATGACATGTGTCTTCTAAATCCCGCTTGCTCCAGACCAATCAAAGCCTGGGCATTCATCCAACTCAATAATTTCAGATCCAAATAACTGGCATAAAGTTTGCCCACTACCGAAAGAAGACTTATTGGGCGATAATTGCCAGGGTTCTGTCTATCTCCCTTTTTAAAGATAGGAATTATGATGGAATCCTTCCAGTTGGCTGGAATCTCACCAGAGTTATTTACAAGAGTAAATAAATTAGCCAATGCCTCTGTCCATTGCTCAGGGTGATATTTCAAAATTTCTGCCGGGAGGCCATCATATCCTGGGGATTTACCAGATTTTAATTTAAGGATCAACTGATGCACCTCATCGGCTGAAACTGAGCTCCATAAATTAGGAGGGTTTTTTTATTAATTTATTACCCTCAGATGTTTGGGTTCTCATTTTATCAGTAAAATAAAAAAAACAAGTCAAGGGGGGTATAGTGGGAGAGACCATAGAGTTCTCATTCTTCATATGTTTCCTAACCACCACCCAAAAGGTTTTCACATCTTTGGATTTCAAAGCATTATCCAGAGAAGTCCAATTTTGCTGTAAAAATACCTTCCTTTTATCCTCCACCAATGTAGAATATTCTTTATGGGCCTTGTAATAGGGCCCAAGATTAACCACCGGATTGGCCAAAGCCTGATGGAACATTTGTCTTAACTTTTGTTTCCAAATAAGACAACTTTTGTCAAACCATGTTCTTCTGCCTTTTATATGTTTAGGGGGATAAGAGGCCTTATTTTGAAAAATAGTCACAATATCCTTATATGCTGACAAGGCATCGTCTGTCCTAGTGCTAATAGTTAAAACATTAAAACAATTTAAAACCCGTACGTCCTTAAAACTATTGCTAATAAAATTTTCCATTTTAGGATCCCAATGGATACGCTTCATTCTCTCATATCTATGGAGAGTCAAATCACTCCTAAAAGGTGAAAGCACTGACTCAGATAGATTAAGGGAAGCACATAGAGGTTAGATGGTCACTTTCTGTCCTATGACAGATATCAAAATCGGCAATTGGACTCAACAACTCAGGACTGATTACTACATAATCAATAGTACTTCTCCCGATGGGTGAAATATATATAAAACCATCATTTTTTGGGAACCCTTCAGAGCCTAATATTAAAAAGGTGTTGCTAATACAAAGATTGATCAGGAATGACCCATTATTATTAACTTTTAGATCCTTGCCAACACGAGGAAGATTTAAGGGAAAGGGTGGCAAGTCTGGATCAATCATGAGATGTTCACAAAGAAAATCATTAGAGGGCCCAATTCTTGCATTGAAATCACCCAATAAAATGCACCTCAAAGAAACGTACCTATTGGTGATATCTTCAACATAGCTAAACAGTTGGTCCCAGTAAGTGGCTAGATTAGGCTCTTTAGTACTAGGGGAAATAAGCAAAACTATCTTGTCATTTCTTATTTGCAAAGAGAGAACCTGCGCTATTGGTACGCAGGGTGGCAATACTGTATATTTGAGACAACTGGAAAGTTTTAGAAGTATGGCCACCCCCTCCCCTTATTTCTACCCCAATTGGATGATCTACATGCGGGTACACAGAAGGATACAAATCCTGGCAATAGGATATCGTATGGGCACCATGTTTCTTGTAGACATACAATGTCAAATCTACCAGTATAGTTGATAAAGTCCATATCTGAGTTTTTACTCAACCACCCAGCTATATTCCAAGAAAGGAGTGACAGTCCTGGGCTACCCCCTTCTAGCAACTGAACCGGATCTGATGAAATTGCAGAAAAAATGCTTCCTCAGTTTGAACACAACCATTCATGTTAGAGCAGGCAGGGTCATCGGCCAATATAGAAGTAGATGGATCAGTTTCTGGCTGAGATTGAATTATTCTCTGGAATTTGATTGTTGTATCCTCCAGCTGAGCAGTTACCATTATTTGATTGGCAGCTGAAAGATCCTGTAAGCCCTGCAAAGCCTGCTCCTCCATGGACTTAAACTCAGGAACAGCATCAGTCACCTGCAAAAGATCCATCGCTGGTGTCTCCTCTTGCGGGGTGTCAATAATATACGGATGCTCAGAGGTTAATTCTTCCAATTTCCCAGCCCAGGATTTTCCCTGTACTTGCTCAGCAGGCATTTCCCCAGTTCCAGATCTCACATCAATCTCATAATCGAGTAGAAGTGGAGAATCCTTAGCAGCAGGTTTTGCCTTAGGAAAAAAGTAAGCACTAGATGGCAAATGTGCTGTACAGGCCTGGGCGGGGTTAACAGGAAGCGATGACATGTCGATATTGAGTGCATCATCCCTTTCGCCCCCATCCTCCATTGACACAAATGGCTGGACTGAGCAATCCAAAAGTTGTCCTTTGGTAGCAGAAACTGATTTAGAGGGCCCACCAAAATCGTCATTTAATTGTCTGGTTGTCTCTGTTTCAAAAGAAGCCACCATTAAATGTTAATCCTTTCTATTGTCTGCTTCAAACTGTTACATTCCTCTTTAAGTTGAGTAAGTTCATCTACATTATTGGGCCTACTCCAGGTTGAAAATACATGACGATCCGAGCCTACTCCTTTGAGTATTCCCTCCTTATAGGCCACCAACATATTAATCACATTATTCTTAAAGACCCTAGAGCAGTGAATATCATACTTTTTTGCCAAAACGTTCTTTTTAGCAAACAACAAAGTAGGACCTGAGGTAGAATCGAAGGACATAATCAGTCTTTGATAGTGTCCCAAATTAGGATGAAACTGAAAGGACTTTAACCTAATCCTTCTGGGCTCACACCTCAACAATTTACTTAAAGAGACCTTGATATTATAAAAAATTGTCCACTTGCCTTTATTTATAGGGTTGTTCCCAACTGCAATCATCACTTGAGATGCTTGTAATGTCAAAGCTGAGGGATAGTCAATGGGATTAGGATAAACAAATGGTGAAGCAGCCTGAAAAGCAGTCCTATTATTAAAATGAGTAGAAACCTCCTCCTTATAAAATTGTTCTGTTAATGCCTCTATTCTATTGTTGATAGAAATACAACTAGTCAGCAACCATTCAAAAGTCTTAGAGTTTAGAAATGCCTCTCTTGCCAAAAGTTCCTTCCAAGGAGATTTGGATGGTGATCCCTCGGAGCAACCACCATTACTAGAAGGGAAAACCGAGACTCCCACATTCTCTATGCAATCATTATCTAACGTAAGTGCTTCAGCCTGCAAAGATTCCAAAGTCACATATCTGTTGTTTAATTCTAAATTGGTCTGTTGGACAGAAGGCATTTGCCTATTTGCAAAAAGAGTCTATTTTTGTCTGTTTAGAACAGTGGTTCTCAACCTGTGGGTCCCCAGATGTTCAAAAACTTCAGCTCTCAGAAGCCCTGAGCATTGACCATAGTGGCTGGGGCTTCTGGGAGCTGAAGTCCAAAAACATCTGGGGACCCACAGGTTGAGAACCACTGGTTTAGAAGGTTTGTTGCCTAAGTCGGTATTAGCCTTAGAACGCCGATGTTTCTGTATCTTCATATTGCAAACTGAGGTTAAAAGTTTAAAATGCTCAGGGCAAAAGAGAGGCTAACAAATAAAATAGCGTTATAGCAACATATTAAACCTTAAACAAAATTTAGCAACAAGGCAGTTTGGGTTTATAGTAAAACTGATAAAAAACTTATTAAACAGTAAAACGCTGGAGCTCTAAAGGCAACATCCTCCTCCTATTCTGCCAGTTCACTAATGAAACCAATTATCTGGAGAGGTGATCAGTTGCCCCTGTTTGGATGTCTTAAAGAAGCTAGATAGCTACTAGCTGGGGATATTCTAGAGTTCCTGTATCGAGTAGGGTTGGACTCAGTGGTCTATGGGGCCCCTTTCTGCTCCATACTTCTCTGATTGTCTGATTTATTGATTTTATTTTTTCACTATATTTGATGTGATCCTACATTGGCTTGGCACAGCATACAGTATACCAAGTATACCTCTGCCTCCTCTCTCCTGCATGCTTGCTACCCAGTCACCAGCCAGATTGTGGCCACAGCCTCATAGTGATGATGGAGTGTTGGAAGGTTGAAGGCCTGGGAAAGGTAAGACAACCAGGCAGCATCTGACTGCCTTTCTGCAGCTGGAAACACAGAAGAAGACATCTTTCTCTGGATCCCCTGGATCTTAAAAAAAAATCTAGCCAGATGCTGTCTGGGTGCCTCTCCTCACTAAATAGTTAACGGGGCCTATCCCAATAGCTGAAAAGTTGGCTACATGCTCAGAAGCAGGGAGGCTGTTTTTGTGAAAGAAAGTACCAGATAGATCCTTTTGGAATGACCTTAAAAGGACTTACACAGATGTACCATATTTTCCGGCGTATAAGACCACTGGGCGTATAAGACGACCCCCAACTTTTCCAGTTAAAATATAGAGTTTGGGATATACTTGCCGTATAAGACTACCCCTCTTCGTTCCTTCCTTTCTTCTCGCTGGTGGAGCCATGATGGGGTTTTGACTGTTGGACATTAGTATACTGTACTGTATGTACTGGTGCTATACTGTATGAACAGGTACAGATACTGGTGCTGTACTGTATGTGGTACCCATTATACAGCAACCAGCCAATCACGGCAAGCCATGTACCTTACCGGCGATTGGCTGTTTGTTGTATACAAAGCCTGCTTGGATTGGTCAGCTCTCCCTGCCTGCCCAGCCCTCCCTGTCTCCAAACACGCCTCTTTCACCTGTCTGGTCCACCCTTGTATCCTATTACCATACCTCCTCCTCTGCCTCTCAGATCTCGCACATGTGCGCCTGCACCACTTCACTGCAGTCCTCAGGAGCGAGATCTGAGAGGCAGAGAAGGAGGTACAGTAATAGGATACAAGGGCGGGCCAGACGGGTGAAGAGGCATGTTTTTCTGGGCACAGCTCTCAGCCCGCAGCCGCTTCTTCAACAGCCGCTGGGAACATTGCTGAAATGTGAGAGGAGGGGCGGCAGCCTCCTCCGAGTCGGAGCTGTGGGTGGGCGGAGACCCCGGTCTGGAGCCAGGGCTTGCCCTCCCCGGCAAGCCTGCAGGCGCCCTGACCGCCGGGGCAAGCCCCAGGTCAACCCCGGCCCTGCTAACAGGCCTGGCTGCGTTGGCGGAGTCCTCCGAGGCAACCAGGCCTCCCCCCGCGGCGACTGGGCCTTTCCCCGTGTCGGTGGGGCCCTCTGCGGCGACCAGGCCTTCCCCCGCGTCGGCGGGGCCTTCCGCAGCAACTGCCCCCCTCCGCGGCGGCGGAAGCGGCCTCCGCAGTGGCTGCCCCCCGCGTCGGTGGCAGCCTCTGAGGCGGCGGCAGGCTCAGCCAGGCCCACTGGGGTGACCGGGCCTCAACCCGTGCTGGTGGGAAGCTCCCCGGCAACCGGCCCCCCCGCGGCGGTGGCAGCGGCCTCCGCAGTGGCCGGACCCCCCCGCGGCGGTGGCAGCCTCCGAGGCAGCGGCGGACTCAGCCAGGCCCATGACATCCGCGGCGGCTGGGCCCTCCCCCGCGTCAGCAGCAGCAGCCTCCGCGGTGGCCGGATCCCCCCGCCTCTGAGGCGGCAGCAGGCTCAGCCTGACCCATGACAATTTCTTGCAGCACCCGTCACACCCGGCGTATAAGACGACCCCCCGACTATTGCAAAGATTTTTGGGGTTTAAAAAGTCATCTTATACGCTGGAAAATACAGTACCAGGAGTTTACAACTGCATGTGTCAACATGCAGCCATTCTATTTGTTTTCACTTCTCCGAGCAACACAAAAAACTAAGTATATCTCAGTCTGTCAGTGTTAATTCCTTTTGGTTTGTCATTTTCCCAGTCTTAAATTTTGGTTCATCTTGAATTTTGCTAATTTTTGAAATCTTAAATTTCTCTTGTTCAAATTGAACTTTGATTTTTTTTAAAAAAAGAAAAAAGTGGGCATGCATTTATTTTTTCCCTGATGTAGTTTTCAAAATTATTTTCCTAATATAATGTATTTTTGAACATTACGTCCACAATATATGCAAATTATATTGCAACATTCAGCTAAGTGCAAAGACTGAAATATGTCAGCGTTTTAGTTAGTGTATTGATTCACTGAAAAATGTAAACTGAATAAATTTATCCCCATCCCTACAGAAAATATATGTTGAGAGCTGGGCCAAAGCTAATATAGACAGGGTAGATAAAAGGAAATTATAATTGCTTGAGGAGAGAACAACTGACACTGGTTTTTGTTTTACTCTACTCTAAAAGCTAATAGAAGGTAAAGCATGATGCATTAGAGATGAACAAACCGTGCCCACATTTATTTGGAATGGTCTGGGTCTATTTGGAAAAATCAAATTTTGTTGAAGAATATATTCAAATATGCCTAGTTTTGGGACAAGGATTGTCAGTTCAGCAGCATCCTATTATCTGAGATTTCAGAGCCACACTGGAGATTAGGTGGTAGGTGCTTTTGATATCACAGAGTCTGGGCCCTTGTGGTTTCAAGAGGGTGGCATATACAAGGCTTGGGAAATAGATTGGATCTTTTTCTGTGTCAGCTGATTGTGGAAATGGACATGGTGGCAATTTGGGTAAATGGCTGCACAGTTAGGTAAAACTCATACAACTAATATGGCAAGAGGTAGTTTTTTTCAAAGAAAATTGTAGCTGTAGTGATTGCTGCCATTCCCGCCAGGACTCATTTCTCATATAGCTTACCTACAGTATGTATGACATGCTCTAAGGTATTCTGTATCCTGATCTGCCACTGAAGCTCACAGTAAATTCACTACCAGCCTGCTGCAATACCTTCTAGTAAACAGATCCCCAGACATGTGTTACCCTGCTTGCTTGGGGCTCCCTTAAAGGGGATTCCCAAAGGCAGTCAAAATCTCTTGTGGGGAAAATTAGCTCTGAGCACTGCTTTAGCAATGCAAAGAGGGCAGGGTAATTAAGGATCTTTAATCCAATATTTATGGAGTCAGGCCCAGTCAGAAATAATAATAATAATAGTAGTAGTAGTAGTAGTAGTAGTAGTAGTAGTAGTAGTTGTTGTTGTTGTTGTTGTTGTTGTTGTTGTTATTATTATTATTATTATTATTATTATTATTATTATTATTATTATTATTTCTATCCCGCCTCTCCCCAACAAACTGTTCAAATTTAAGTATTTTATTGGCATAAATGTTAAAATCCATACAATCACTCAGCTGCACTCACTCCAACAAGCATATAAGACTACAGAAATTTAGAAAGAGGTGAAAATTAAAGAGAGAGAGAGAGACATAAGGGTTTGAGTTAATACTGTACCAATCCAGAAGTCTTCAGGTGGGAGAAAACTATCTCAGCCACACCTTGTGAGGCTGAGGGGAGCTTACCAGCTTCATGGTTTGCAGATCTGAGAGAACTCCAAACTCTGAAAAGGAGAAGGAAAAGGCATAGTTATAGAGCTGACCCATGTCCTGGGGAACAGATGGCTGCAGTTTTATGAAGATGGATTTCAGCTTTGTAGTTCAAAGAAAATACAGCCAAACATCCTTGTAGTTTCCTGCAAGATGAGTATCTCATCCAGGGATGCATACCCCCAAGGTGTCACATTCCAGGCTATTTGCATTGTTTATTTGTTCCCAGAGACTTATTGTCTCCTGATCACTGCTGAAAATCCATTCAAGTGGCCTTTGAGCCATTTGCAAGATTTACCCAGGATGTGTGACAGAAAACAGGCTACTTTTTTGATCTATCTCCATAGCTCTACTTGCCTATGTGTCTGTCCACTATATCTCTATGGCTCCCTATGTTTAATATAAAATAATTAGGATCCTCAGAACATAATTTTTAGGTGGATTAGAGGGCTTACACATGTACTGATGCTGAAATGGTTTGTACAACATGAAGTCTTATGGACTCTAATGCTGGTACTTCTCCCCCAAATAACATGATGGGTCCAGCTGCACCTATATCTTCCCCTTGTTTCCTCTCCTCCCTAATGACTTTTTTGGTGCACTGACATTGTATGTATGCAACACAAATAAAATAATTTTTTTATACGCCTTTGTGCTGAACCAGAGAGTCCTAGTGACAGCTTGGAATTGGTAATGATGGGTGATCAGACTTAAAGGCCACTTGTGTACAAAAATCTTTTTTTTTTTTTTTTTGGAGAGCCTGGAAAGATGAACTTTCTTTTTCAAAATATTCCAATTATATTTAAATGATATACCTTCAATCAATGGAAACAAGATCTAACAAAATTCATTTGAGCTGGGAAAAAACCAAGAATAAAGTGGAACTTAATGGCAGATCTCAGAGTAAGAGGGGGCCTAGGTCTACCTGATTTACAATTATATGCACATGCTAACACCCTAACTTGGATAATAGATTGGATTTTATTAGATAACAAAAGACTACTGCTCCTAGAAGGAGCAGATTTAACTAATGGATGACATTCATATGTATGGTATCTTAAAAGGGTCCTGATAAAAAAAAAAACCTCTGTGAACATCCAATAAGAAACTAGCTATTTAAAATTTGGTCCAAATATAAATCCCGGCTCTGCCCACAAATGCCATTATGGGTATCCCCACAAGAAGCATTTTACAATTTGGTAAGCAAACCACAAAATAATTGGTGGACATATATAACACCTACTAAAATTTCAAGATAATGAACCAATTTTCAAAACTAAAGAAGAATTGTCAGTTGATGGGATAAATTGTCCTTGGTTTTTATACTTGCAGTTATATACCAGATTTAAACAAGACAAGAATGAAGAACAATTAAGTAATTCTCCTTCAGAGTTAGATGCCAACTTAGAAGCTGGCAAAAAACATATCACAGCCAAATTTTATAAGCTCATCTTAAAATGGGAATTAGAACATGGGACTGTTAAAAGCTGTATGATAAAATGGGCTCAAGATATTGGATATCCACTTCAATTTGATAATTGGTTACAGGCTTGGAGAGATCTAAACTTTTCAGCCTGTCAATCATTTAAAGAAAATTATTGCAAGATGTTATATAGATGGCATCTAACTCCAGGTGAAATCGCCCAAATTTATAGAGGGGGGAATGAAAATTGTTGGAAATGCAAATCTGAAAGAGGCTTGCTTTACCATTGCTGGTGGAACTGCAAGAAAGCAAAAAAATATTGGAAGACTATACATATCGAAATAACAAAAATTATAAGGAAGAATTTTCCAATGAAACCTGAATTGTATTTGTTAAACATGTTTAATGTAATTGAGAATTATGTAGAGAAACATTACAAGAAATGAATATTCAATTTGATAACCAAAGCTAAAATTCTTTATGCAAAAGCATGGAAAAAGGAAGAACCTCCCACCATGGACTCATGGCTTATAGATATTTATGAAGTATTAGAAATGGATAAAAGGACAATGTTGGTGAAGGATAAATCACAAGACAACTTTAAGAATCAGTGGGAAGATCTAATCACATATTTTGGTGAGAAATGAGGGAAAACTTTCATTATACCATTTAGAGAATAATTTAGATAACACATTACATATTTATATTCAATTTTGACCTCCTTTATTTTCCTTTATCTTGGCTATTTCATGTAAGCAGAATATTTAATCTGTAATCTGTACATGATATTCTATGTTGATGTTACTCTCTGTAAATAAGCAATATATGTAAATAATAATAACAAAAAAATTAAAAAACAAATAACATGATGGGTCCAGCTGCATGGACCTATATCTTTCCCTTGTTTCCTCTCTTCCATAATGACTTTTTGGTGCACTGACATTATATGTATGCAACACATATAAAATAAAATTATTATACACCTTTGTGATGAACCAGAGAGTCCTAGTGACAGCTTGGAATTGGTAATTGATGGGTGACCAGACTTCAAAGGCCACTTGCATACTTTTTTTGCGGGGGGGGGGAGCCTGGAAAACACTGCAGTTCTTTGAAATTTTGGCTTGTTATCTGTTAATGAATTACAGTGATGCAAGTCAGACTTAGGTTATTAGAATTCACTTTTATGGCCATTGTGTATGTCAGGATTGCTTTTTTTGGGGGGATAGCTATGGAGATGTAGCTATGGGATATATGTGGGATTTGGGACCTCAGTGCTAATTTTGTGCTTTGAGACCCAATAGCACTATGTGGTACAAACAAAGGCTATCACCTTAGCATGATTAGGGATCAGTCAGGCTGCTTCAGTCTGGGTATGCTTCTGATGCCTCAAAGATAGTTTGTGTATTGATGTGGTTGTTTTGAAAATTTTCATGCACATTTCAAAGCAACCACATCAAAATGCAAACCATATTTTGGGTTTCTGTGTTTCTGTGGAAAGACCTGTGCTTTCAAGTTTACATAATGGTGAGCTTCCCCACTGGAGCCTAACTGTCAGAGCTCAAAATGACCCTGCTGCCCCCAAGTTTTTGATGTTTATGCAAATCCTGCATCTTCCCTGGAGAAACCAGCTTGAACAAATCTGGAGCCTGAAAAAATATTGAAGCTTCTCCGTTAAAATGTAATAACTGATACAAGATCATGTAGCAGTGTGTGAAAATACATTAGGGGGAAAGAAAAACGATCCTTCTGGCTCACAAAAGTACTGTGCAGAGCTCACAGTTGGAATGGAATACAGATTGTTAGTCACCACAATGCCAGTAGTCATTCTCCAGCAACAGGGGATTCTGAGGGCAGTGAGTGAGAATAATTTGTGAGGAGAATTCAAGCTACTTCTGTTCCATCTCACTGTTGCCTACCTCATCTATTTCTCTTCCTTGCTATCTTATAAAATCAACAAAGGACAGAAAGACTGCTCAGTTTCTATTATCATAGTCAGCAGAGGGTATAGTATGCAGGAATGAGGGAGGGAGAGTGTAGAGGGAGGAAGAGGAGTAAAGCACAAGAAAAAAAAGTTTATGCAGATCTTGACACTGCAATGGTGAGGTATGTATGCATAACTGAGGAATGACTAACCCTTTATGTTCTCTGTTGCTACCGTACCTTACACCTCCAACATGTGAGATAGCAGGATTGGTGAGGAATATCATTTTTATACAAATTGAACATATTTACAGCTGGAAAATACATGAGCAAAGCAACACTGATCTGAGACATGCCATGAGAGCTGTTGCCAAGTCAGACCAACCTGAGACAAGGCCAGACCATAAAGTTCAAAGAGGATTAGGTGGAAGGGCCCTGGCATAGGGGTCCAAGCTAATCTCTCCTTCAGTCTCAAATCTTTGCACTTCCAAAACAAGCCTGGATAAGACAATCAGAGACACCTCCCACACTTTTGATCTCACCCAGATACCTCACCCAGATACCAGGCATCCACCTTCACCAGCCCAAATTTCAAGGAGTTATCACAGTTTCCATAAATTTTCTCAATCTGGTGATAAAGCAGTCTCCTATTTTGGAAACTTCTGATCAGTCAGTCTTGTGAGAAAGTTTTTTGAGCGTTGCCAGAACACCCTTTCAAAGTGTGTAAAAGACTATTTAAACCTTAACTTTTTGCCCCTCCATTTTTTAACATGTAACATTTTTTATGTGCAGACTGTCTGAATGCAGACATAAGGGGTACATACACAGCTTTGTCTTCCAACACTTTATCTCCTCCGCTCCCCACTTCCTCCCTTCCCACCAGCATCTGCTGCCTTAATGAAGTTTCCTCTGTCTGACTAATGGCAGGGTCAGCCTTGCTGCCACATAGACTTCTGACTTGCATGTGTGACTAACATTACAGCCCAAATGGGACATTCATATTATTTTTTCAAATGAAACTATTCCACTGTTGGTGAGCAAGTAAGTTGAAATGAAATGATGTTCATGTATATCTTAATCAGCTCAAAGCCCTAGATGATTCAGTCTAATGTAGAGTAGAGTGACAAAGTAGCTAATACAAATGTTTAAGGATAGGTGAGAGAAAGATGAATGCTAATAGGAGAGAAAGATGAATGCTAAAAAGGATGCTAAAAAGTATCACCACCACCACCATTTTGCCCAAAATCTTGCCTCAAGGTGGATGAAAAGTACGTGACTCAATAAAGCTAAGGTGGTGATTCTATGCACATGTATCTAACACTAAGCTCTACGGAACATAGTAGGAATTAATTCTTAGCTTTATGGCCTATATGGGGCTGCCACTGAATGGTATTTACAAACTGCTCTGGATTGCTGCAGTCAAACTGTTTACTGAGTTTGGTTACAGACAGATGTTGACTTCCTTGTTATAATAGCTTCACAGGCTAATCATCTGTCTCTGGGCACAATTCAAATGCAGGTTGTGGCTTTAAAGCAGTATATGACTTTGGACCAGCCTACTATAGCCTGTGCTTCACAACAATTATGAGAAGTCCATCTCATGGTTCTGTCCCATCAGAAGCATGCTAGGTGAAGTCACAGGAAAGGGCCTTCGCAATGGCCACTCCCATACTCTGCAGAGGGAGACTAGGTTGCTTGTTTTTATTTAGACCTTGGATGTTTAATTTGAATTTCTGTTGGAGAGCTTTTAACTGGCTGAGTGACATTATTTCATTATTGTTGTTATTGTTATTCTTAATATGTCTTAACTTTTAATTTTTTGATTTTTATTTAAATACTGTTGTTAGTTGCCTTGAGTGCCATGTTGGAAGCAAGATAGGCTATAGTCTGAGTGAATGAATGACTTGTAAATTTGCATGAAAATGCATTTTGAGGCTTTCTTGATTGTTAAAGGAGGTGAGGAAGGATAAAAAAGATTTATTTGTTGCTTTCTATGTAACAAAAGAGCCAGAAGACTATACTTTAAGCTGAGGCATTGACATAGAGTCCTTGGAGATTCAAAAAGCTTATAGGAGGGAGACAAAGATACATCTAACATACATTTGGGATTTAACGTTGCTGTATGTGTCAGACCAACAGATGAATGAAGATATTAGCTCATTTGTTCTAGTGTCAGAAACAATGCTGCTCATGTCACTATTTCCCTGTTTTGCTAAACCAAGCCCTGCCTCTTTCCCAACATTGTTATCATTGTCGATTCTACTGCAAGAATACTTTTCAAATGGAGAGTCCCTTCTTGATGCACTCCATTTGAGAGCATCTGGCTTTCTGCAGATGTGCTCAGAAATCTTTCCACATTGCAGAACCATGACAGAGTTGCCCCAGCTCACTGCCTCCTGTGGCTAGAGAGCCCAGGTAGGTCTGCTTTCAATTAGGGTGGAACAAAATGAACAGATGGCCAGGTGAGATTTGCCAACCCCTCTGTCCATAAATTGGATTTCCTGCTAGCTGGGAAGCCTTTGGAGTCAAACAAGGGAAATTTTTGTATGCTTTTAAGCTTATTTGAACCTCAGTAGAAAGGGCTGGATCCAGATCAAGGCTTCATTTAATTTTATTTCTCTTTCCAGAAAAGTTCTTAACTTAGACCAAACAATTTACCTGCTTCTGCATACATTTCCCTTGGCTTGCACTCTTGATTAACATTTATAGCAAATGCGTACACACCTCACACTTTTAGGTGTATTAAAAGGCACCATATCCATGCTTATTCATTAGTAAAAACAGCTCACCTTTTACCTTAATACGTAGCACAGAACAACACTCTGGGTTACCAATGTGATTTTAGATCACAGTGTAGCCCAATTTATCATGCCAAATTGTTTCATAAAATTTACATCTATAACAGAGTTCTTCCCTGCTGTAGCTATGACATGGTGAGGGAGGGGATTTGCAGATGGTGCAAATGAGATCAGATGCACTGGGCCATTGGCAATGGTGCATGGCAGAGCACTGTGGAGAGAGGGAAGATTGGCTTATAGTCACTGGCCCAGACCTACCCTCTGATTTGTATTAGTAAAGGTGGCTTTAGTTTTATCCAGCTGATAGTGTTTCATCTCTTTATTTCATTTTGCACAGATAATCCACATCCATAGACACCCTCGTTTTCTTACCAGTGTGTCTAGTCTTTATCCAATTCTCAAAGGAAGAAAAGGACAAGATTCAGTGCTTCCTTTGCTTATTTTTATTTCATGAGCACTGTCCCCCACTGACATAAGCATGTTGAAGCAATGTTTTCCATGTGTCTGAGACATGGAAGGTTTTTTTTTTTATGCATCTCTCAAAGTCAGGATCCAGAGTGTAAATTACATTTATTTCATAGACAATCCCAGAAGTGCAGACAGAGGGAAAGCATTGAAGCTTAAACTGAAATCAGATTCTTCAACCATCTGTTTGTCTGGGCCTGTATAGTTCACTATACTGTTACCCCAAAAGCATGGGACCACAGTGGCTCACGAGTGATGCCAGTACTTTCATTCGATAATGAGAAATAATTCGCTCAAAAATTGGAGGCCTGCAAGAGGGAGTAACTTCGCAAAATCTGCCACCTATGTTCTATGGGGTAACTGCTGAAAGATATCAGCCAGAAGATTTATAAATCAATTTAAATGTGTTTTATTGGTGGAAAATGTACATGCGCGCACACAAAATAGTTACACACAAGCAATCATACAAGGCAATCACACAAACACACACTACAGGCATTGATTGATGCAATAGATTATGCTGTGTGGGATCTTTCAAAAGACTTAGTTGCAAATGTAACTGTGCATGGAGGAAAGGGACTTAGAGAGGGAACTGGAGCCAAACATGTCCTTTTCATATACTTGTGGACTTGTGTTATCAGTGGTAGTGTTACCCTGTTTCCTGGGGGTCCCGGGAGACACACCTAAATAACCTTACAATTATACAAGATGGGAAAATTAGTCAAGAGCACTGGTTGGCGCTACAAGAGGCAGGGTAATGCAGCAGGACCTTGTAACCCAATGTTTACAGGGTCAGGCCAAGTCAAGAAGCAAACCGTGTTGGAAATAAATGAATGATCTTTATTAAATACAGGCACACAATGTAAACAACACATGCACACAGATAACTAAGGAAAATAAAGGTGTGAGTAAGATAGTGGGATTTTCAGAGGGATAGTTGATTCGGGTGATACGAAACCTGTTCCTGAAGCCCGGAAAGAAGATAGAGAGTGATGCTGGGCTTCGATGTATCTTAGCACATGGAGCTGAGGGGAAGTTCGCCAAGCAAAGCAGCAGCAAGGCAGTCTGGAACTCGGGAGTGATCCGAGGATGGTCTTGGAATCAGGGGTTTTTATAGAGGGAAATGCAACTGCAGGCTATGCCATACTTGGTGAGAACAATGCATTTCAGGCGCAGAACAAAACTTTGGAAAGGTCAAAATTTAGCATGATTGAGTTAAGTCCGAATTGACAAAGAGGTAGCCAGTATGCAAATGCTCAGTGCTTGGCAGTTGAGTATTCAGCTTGCCAGGTTGCCTGCTCGGGGCAGGGAGTCCTTTGTAAACAGCGTGCGTACATAATGGGGGTGTTTGCAGAGAGGTCTCCTAAAGCGTTGATCTGGCTATTTCTGGCCTGCCTGGGTGGAGAATGGGATGTTCAGCAATTAGTGGCTGAACCTAGTTCTGTGCTTGTCCGGGGGCCTCACAAACACGTGGAGAGGGGTGTTGAAAGAAAGCCAAATTATTGATATCAAAATGATATCTTTATGCTATCTCCAAGGAGGCCTAAACTGCAGTAACAGTAGCATTTAGGGGACCATCCTAGAATATATTAAAACTTAGATGTATTTCTCATCAAATGCTAAAGGATGGATAATCAGTTCTCTCATATGGCATATTAACTAGTTACCTCACTGGTAAACCCTGTCCCGGGGTCTACAATTTTGATATTAAAATATGATTTAATGTGCCTGAGAGGTCACCCGGATGGGCACGTAGGCAGCAATAGTCAAACGATCGAAAACCAGGTCAGACCAGTAAAATCCCCAGTCATGTAGCCCCAGGAGACCTCAAGCTGTGCAAAGTCACAGTAAACAAAGGGTCTTCAGCCACTGCAGAGCCAACTTGAGGGGATTAGCATCTTTTCCCCAAGCTGAGCACTGATAGCAATAAAATCCTATCAGGCAAGGGCCATCTACATAAATTCACACCATAACCCAATGCAACCGAAGATCCTGAAACTTTGGCAACACTTTGTGATCTCATCATGCAAAAGGAGTTGCCATCGTGGAGTTTCTTTTCCATTGCAACACCCATTGTTCTCCCAGGAAAGGATTAGCCCGCCAGGTACCTTTTCCCTTACAAATAACCCCAGTTTTTGAGAGTTTCTTTGGATCACTCCTGGTTATCCCAGCAGACCATTTCTCCGTTCATTGAGTAATCCCCTCAGTCCTGTCAGTGCTGAGCCCCACTTCTCCATTGTTTTTCCTGGACCAAGGACTTCAGGAAAAGGTGCTGTCGGGGGTCCTCCATATTTTATTGCTTTAGTATGGCAGTAGCCTGAGGGAATAATGATAGTAGAATGTTAGGTTATTCCCAGGTGCCAAACATTCCTTCCGGCTGGAATTTCACAGGAACCGTTTGGCCAGATAGTAGTCTTGGTGATTGGGGTCGTTTGTCCTTTTTACAACTATCTCAGGAGAAACTGTCTGTTTAAGTGTAGAGTGTGGGAAACAAATCCCATTCTCGAGCTTTGACGTCTGTAAGACAGCATCCCTTACTATGTTTCAATAAATCTTCTATCAAGTTTATTGATTACGTGTGAGCGTGAGTCTGTTCCTGACAGGTGCAGTATTACCCCAGCTACAACCCCTTCAATATTCCCCTATCCAGTTTCCTCTCTTTTGCTTCTTAATAGGTCTTGAGTGAGTGTGCAAGTGATTGCGTTGATGTGTGAGACTTACATTCAATAAAATCATTTATTGGACATCTTCATTTGGTTTTTGGCTTGGCCTGACCCCATAAAAACTGGGTAAAAAGACCCCGCTAGGTTACCCTGCCTCTCACATTGCTATTGCTCGTGCTCTGGCTAGTTTCCATTCCCCATCACATGGAGCACATTAAGGCGTCCCCCACAGGACCCCAGAAATCAGGGTAACAAACGAATTACAGCAAATCTTTCTGAGAAGCTTTGTGGATTCCCCTCATATGAACTGCAGAAAATTGTGTTGGGGTGTACATTATAACAGAACTAAAATGACAGTTGCTTATTCTGCTTGTGTTTCAGGACAAGTCTCTCAGTGAGTTAGCTTGATTCTTTGATGTGTAAAACTTTTTCAAGTGTAAACTTTCAAATATCTTTGTATAATTTTGATCACTGAGCTATAGAACAGAATGATGCCACTTCTCCATTTAAAAGATTTGAAGTTGACTAACAGTGCATTATTGAACTGGTGCATTTGGCTTAGTGCTGTCATTTCTGACTGGCAGCATTAGCTCTCCAAGGTTTCTGGCAGGATTCTGTCTTAGCCCTACATGGAGATCACCAGTATATCCATGTGGCCTTCCATCTAAACATGAACAAAGCCCAACCCTGCATAGCTTCTGAAATCAGTCAAGATCTGTCAAGGTGAGAGTGGTACAGTGCATTCCATGTATAGAAGCTGACTGGACTAGCAAATGAACCACAGTTCAATTCTACCAATGAAATAGGGTTCTCCACCATAACTAACAATAATAAGGTGTCTAGCGGTTCACAGCAAGACATGTGGAATACACATATTGTTTTCCAAGAGAGGAAAAAGACTAGAGGGCATAGGAACAATAGTGCTGCCCTCCCATTTGCCAAATGGGTTGGTTCAGCTGTGATCTTTCCCATTCCATGAAACTAGCTTAGTGTAACACAAGTCTCTCCTTCTACTTGCAAACTAGCTTAGTGTAACACAAGTCTACTCCTTCTACCAGGGTTGGGCTTTCTTGAAATCCTGTTGTCATGCTTAGTATACTCATCTGAAAGCTCCAGTGTGTGGTTATCTTCTAAAAATTAAAATTACAAATGTTTGTTGCATCTTATGTCCCATTATATGCAATAAGACAAATATAGTGCCACAGCCAAATCATCATTAAAAAAAAGGAGAGAAAGAGAGAGAGAGAGACTAATGACACAATCCTATCCATGAAAGTAAGTCTCACAGGGTTCACATGCATTTATTTTTCATCAGCATAAAGCTTTAGATTCCCTTTAACAACCTTCGGCAAAATATGTCAGCACAGCTGATGCTTTGTATAGCCCTGAACAACTCAAATAAGATTGTTTTAATATCACTGAACAGTTGCAAGTGGACTGCTGGCTGTGTCTCCTTTGATTTATCTCCCTCTTTTGCTTGAGTTTTGTGAAGGCATAATAGCAGGAAGAAAGAAGCATTATAATGTGTGACAAGCTTTTCTTTTCCCTTCGGGGTCTTCATCTGCCATAGAACATATTTCACATGTTTTCCCTTACATAATGAGAGGTGTTAAGTTTCCATCCTTCACTGTGATATTGGAACCTCAAGCTATTTCCATAAACTTCAGCCAGCCCAAAGCCAAAAAAGATCCATCAGGTTCTATCAAGAAAAATCTGCAATGTGTCTGTTAATAAGGAGGATGTCCCACTCTCCCAAGTGTTTATAACTAAGGAGCCCTGAAAACTTTCTGTGTGCTAGATCTCAGCATGTTCTCTAAATCTTCATATCTAAATATCTTTCCTCACTTCCCCTCAAGTAATATATAGGTGGGAAAACAAGTTTACTCCCCCAAGTACTGGGGACAATAGCCTTAGTGAAACTGGGGAAATTGTTTCCAATGGTACAAGAACCTAACAGTAAGCATGGGGAAAAGAAATAGAAAACAAGCAATCAACTGGAAAGAATGGCAATCCTGGCAACGTCTCTGCACTCCCCTCCTCACAGGACTGGCTCCCTGCAGGAGGGAGCATGATGGACACACAACTTCCTTCCACAAGACAGGTAAGTGCAGGATGGTGGCATGATCGTGTGTCATTGACAGGGAAAACCCATCTATGATTTAATCCGTGATTGTGCCACCTGGGGATGGGAGAGGAGCGAGACCATGATGATGTCATGCAGAAGCATTATTGTGGTCCTGCTCCTCCCCTGTCCCATGCTGGGATGGAGGACACCACAGAAAGGGCCATAGTCTAACATGCCTGTATGCTAATACACAGAACATGGGAGATAAACATAATGAACTTGATCTCTACAAATAGGAAGGCAAATATGATTTAATAGATATTGTTACCCTGATTTCTGGGGTCCCGTGGGTGACACCTCAATGTGCTCCAAATAATGGGGAATGGGAATTAGCCAGAGCACAAGCTGTAGCACTACAAGAGGCAGGGTAACCTAGTGAGATCTTTCTATCCAATGTTTACAGGATCAGGCCAAGCCAAAAACCAAGCAGAATTGTCTAATGAATGATTTTATTGAGGGGAATTCGCTCATGCATGCACACAAGATACACACAATCACACAGTCACACAAGAGCTAGCTAAAAAAGAAAGGGAGGAAAAATATAGAGAGGCTGAGGGATTTGGGAGGATTTATAATTACCAGTCCAGAAGAGTAGTGAAGAGCAGAAATGTATTTTGGCTTAGGTAGGACCTAAGGGCAGTTATCATTCAGGAGCCAGTTGGACAGAGTGACGGGTAGACCTTCAAGAGACTGCACTGGGCATCCTGAAATCAGTGGTATTTGTACCCTGAAAATGGCTTGTGACTGTGAAGGTTCCAGATGCCAGACAAAGGGAACCTGTTGTGGACAATGGGTCTTTTGTCTGTTGATGGGCTTAGTGCTTGATTGACAAAGACATGATGGATGTTGTAATAGCTGTCTATTTTGGGTGCTGTGAGGACAGAGGAAGGAATCCAGGTGTACAAGGGATGGATATCTGTCAATCAGTGTCCTGGTGGGCTCCTCACAGTTGGATTCCCTGGAAAAGTCCACCTTCTATTTAAGCCTATTACCCACAGGAATGGTGTGAGGAATGATTTGCCTGACAAGTGACTCTGTCTTACCTGGAGAAATTTTGGAGTTGACCTATGCTTCTCACATTTACAGTCAAATTCCTTCCCTCCCTCAGTTTGAGCTCTCTGTCACCTCTCAGGCTTGAATTTGATATCAGAGCCAATAAAATGTGTTGCCAATTACATACAATACCAATTAGGTATGGTGCCCATCCAGACCATACTGATATTGGGGACCCCCAAAGCAGGGCCTTAAAATATGACTGAACATAGCAGTGGAGGAGTGTAAACTTATTCCAAACAAGCAGACCAACCAGGAAAGGAAGAGAAGTAGCATAAAAAAAATCACAGATGTGTAAAATCTGTGAGGAGTTTCATGACTCAGATAGAAAAAGGAATAGGAGCATTTGGGTAAAAATTTAAAGGGGAAAAAACCCAACAGTGATCTCTTTGTATGATCTAATGTAAGCCCTAAGCCAGACTGAAGATTTCAATGATGTCTTCCTAAAATAAACAAACATTGAAAAAGAAGAGATGCAGTAGGAGACTTCAACCACCCTGATGTTTATGGAAAGTCAAATTAGTCCAGGAATGTGAGTTCCAACAAAGTCCTCATCAGCCTTGCAGACAACTTTGTTATCTAGAAAGCAGAAGAGGCAACAAGAGGATCAGCTATTTTGGATTTGATCCCAACCAACAGAGATAAACAGGCCAATGGGGTGGAAACAGTAAGATCTTTGAGCTGGAATTATCACCTCCACTTGGAATTTGTTATATAGAGGAAAAGGGAAGCCAAACATAGGCTCTTTTCGCAATAAGGCTTCTAGCGCGAGCGGGGAGGGCGGCTCGCGCAAGAAGCCTTCTCCGGGAGGCTGCCGCTTCCCCGCTCGTTCCTTCCGCAGGCGAAGGAATGAGCGGGGAAGCGGCAGCCTCCCGGAGGCGGCGGCGGCTCACGCGTCCGCCCCCCCGCGCGCGCGAGAAGGAGCTTATCGTGTCCGCCCCCCCGCGTGCACGAGAAAGGAGCTTGTCGCATCCGTCCCCCCACGTGCACAGCAGAAGGTGTCGCATCCGTCACGCTAGCGCCCCGCCCCGCCCCTTCCTTCCGCAGGGGTGGAGGGAAGGAAGCGCGACCCGGCCGCCTCCCCGACGCCCCGCACAGGAGGTAAGTGCGCGCGGGCGCCGGGAGCGTTGCGCGAGCACTGGTGATTGTCGCTTCGAAGCGAAAATCAAAAAACCCGCGCTCATGCCGCTTCAGCCCTGTGAGCCCGGCGGAAGTGGGAGTGCATCATGCGGAGCGACGCTCCCACTCCCGCGAGGCTCACGGGGCTGTCGTGCGACAGAAGGCCCATGCGAAAAGGGCCATAATCAGACCCAGAGTTTGAGACATCCGATTTCAATAAGTTTAGGGAAATAGTGGGAGAAATCCGATTGTCAGAAATGCTCAGAGGGAAAGGAATTCATGATATATGGGAGTTTCTTAAAGGTAAATATAGTAGGCACAGTTGAATTTTTAGATTTATTTGTTTGTTGGTTTTCTTGCTCGCTTGCATGGCTGATCAGTAAAAAAAAAAATAGTCCTCAGATTCCTAGAACTTGCACTCTGTTTCCACCCCAATTTATATACCACTTTTTTTTCCAGAAAAATGAGTGTTTTTGGCTGCTGCCTTTGGCCTCTGTCCACATCAATCCACAAGAAGTGACCAGGGTAATGTAAGCAAAATAGAGAGTTTAGAATAGGGTGGGCAAGCCTTTTTAATGCACTCAGGCTCTACAGGATCTCCACACTGTCATTTCTGGACCAAAAAAAGGATGAATTGCCTGCCCAAGAAGCCTGCAGAAGTAGAAATTCACTTTTTAAATCAGTTGTAGGGGATCCCTGCTCTGTTTAATATTTAAAAACAAACACATTTTCATAACCTAAAGACTTTGAACTTCCCTATTGTTTGCTGGCTTACTGGCTTACTTGCTTTGGTATTTTGGCAGAAAATTGGCCTTTTATCCTGCCACATTTGCCACCCCTGATGATAAAAACATAAACCAAGCAGACATTTCCTGAGAGTCTTCATTTGAAGTCCAATCAGAGCTTGGATGTAACTTTTAAAAATGAAGCAGATACAACTTGTCATACTGATCCAATTTCCAGGCCCCTAAGACTGATTTCTGCCCTTGAATAGGAGCAGGAAATTCCCCAGATTTCATTAATGCTGCCATCACCCACTGCATTAACTCTCTGCCTCTCCTGGTGTCCCTTACTCTCCTTGTGGTCTTTTTCTACATTCTAGAAGTTTCTCTCCTCTCAGCCCCCTGATTGGCCAACTATATCATGTGACCTATCTCTAGCAGTCCATTAACCCTCTGTACGCATGAGGGAGAACTATTTCCCTTAAGCTTTGTTGTCTAGATAATGGGGAAACCCCATTGTCACACAACTGCATGCTGGAATTCTGTTAGTGGCACACATGCACCTGCTGGCATATGTGTGAGTTGTGCAAGTACGTTTCTTATTTTGGGGTCGTGCTCAAGAGGTTGTTCACTAGCTCTTTGCACAGCCTCTAAAATCTCCCCAACCCCAGCAGGTAGCAAGTCCTGTGGGATACTGCTATGGCCGTTTCATGGCTGAAGGAGGCAGAGGGGCTGGGGAAAGACCCAACCAAACAGATGGGATTGTATCCTGTTGTAGCTGAAGTTCTCCAAGCAGAGAAGAGAAGTTGAGGTCACTCTCAGTTTGGGACAGTGACCTAATTGCTCTTCCTTTAGCTGGGATAAGCTGAAGTCCCTGTCATTTGGCCACCTCTCCCTCTCCCTCCGCCTTCCCAGCCATTAAACAGCTGTTGTAAAACTCCTTGGGGCTTGTCAGCTGGCTGGAAAAAGAGGTACAGAACTCCCTGTTTGGAGCGCATGGATCTTTGCCATAGTACCAAGTCTCTTAAGGTAGATAATTGCCATTACAGCCACAGTTACTATAGTTAAGTGTTCAGTTACCTATTTCTCAAAATTAACTATCATTCTTGATAGTTACAGTTTTTAGGGGGGAAAACCCACCTAAATTCTAGAAACCATAGACTTCTGGAATAAAGTACATTCTCCTTTTATTCACCTTGACATCAGCTCAGCATGTAACACAGAGTGTGCAGAAGCAGCACAAGGCTCAGCATGAACCAGTTCTTGAACCAAGTAATATTATTGCTCTATAATTTAGTGAAGACAGAGCTCCTTAACTATAAATATAACTTATAAATTACTGTTGTACTACAAAGTGAGTGATATCAAACCATGCCAATTTACATTTGTAAAGAAATGCAGTTCCAGCTTTATTGTTGGAAGCTAATTGATTATGTACAACTAGTTCTTTATAGCTGTTACCAGTTACTGCCAAGGTCTCAGTTGTTTTAGACTGAATTGAGCATTTCAGCATTTGAAGTTATAATGTAATGAGACAGTTCATAAGTTTTCCTAGACCACTCTTGCCTGTTTAGGCTACTTGTGGTTCTCTGAAGCCTCAGGATAACTGGTATCCCAGCTTTGCCTAATGAAGTCCCCCCATCTTGTTGGTTTGCCATTGTGTTGATTGAGCTTGAAACTTCCTACATGCAAAACATGGATTCAACTGTTGTGCATCATTATGTGTAGAACCGGCAGGCTAAGATGTGTTATTTAAAAAAAAAATACAGAATATATATATATATTGTAGGTAGTCCTTGGTTTTGCCACAAAGTCCTGCTGCTGTTGGTTTGATCAGGAAAACCATTTGGATCATGAAAAACTATGGATTATTCTTAAAGAAATGTGTGTGCCACAACATTTTATTAGAATATGGAGAAACAGAATGGTTTCCAATTGGCAAGGGGATCAGGCAAAGTTGCATTTTATCACCCTGTTTGTTTAACTTGTATGCTGAAGCTATCATACCTAAATCAGGATTAGACTCAAAGAAAGAGGGCATGAAAATTGGAGGAAGGAACACTAACAATTTCAGATATGCAGAAGGCAACATATTACTAGCAGGAAATAGCAAAGACTTCGAAGGATTACTGAGGAAGATAGTGCAAAGATAGGTTGCAGTTGAACATTTAGAAAGCAAAAATAATGAGGACAGGTTATTTACATAACTTTAAAGTAGACAATGAAAGCATTGAGGTAGTGAGATATTTCCTATACCCTCATTCTTAATCAAAATGGAGACTGCAGTAAAAAAATCAGAAGAAGATTAGAATTTGGAAGGACAGCTATGAAAGAACGAGACAACATCCTGAAGTGTAAAGATATACCATTGAATACCAAAGTCAAGATTATTCATGCCATTGTATTTCCAGTTTCTATGTATGGTTGTAAAAGCTGAACAGTGAAGAAAGCTCATGGGAAGAAAATCAATTCATTTGAAATGTGGTGCTAGAGAAGAGTTCTGCAGATACTGTGAATTGCTACAAGCACAAATAATAGTATAATAAATGGGTCCTTCTGCAGATCAAGCCTGAATTTTCTCTAGCAGTCAAGATGACTAAACTGAGACTCATACTTTGGACATATCACAGGAAGACATGACTCTTTTAAAAAGACAATAATGCATGGTAAGCAGTAAGAAAAGTGGAAGACCTGTTACAGGTTGATATACTCTATTAAGAAGACCACAGTTCCAAGTAACACTTGAGCAGGGCTGTTGTTGGCAGAGTCACTAGGAGGTTATTCATGAATAAGGTCATTGTAAGTCAGTGTTGACTTGACAGCAGTTAACAACAACAAAATCACAACAAAGACTGAACAGTGGAGCACACAGCTTGGTGTGCTACGAACTGAGAAGCTCTTTTGCATCTTAATAGTGTACTCCACTACATTTTTATTTCTTTAAATGATTGATTTCAATGAGATTTCAGTAAATTCTGAAAACAATTTTCAGAAGGTGCAATTCAAATATTTCATTCTGTCTGCCAGTCTTTCTATCTGCCTCCCTCCCTTCCTCTGAAATCCATCTTGTCTTATACTGATCACGTGGTCTGTGCTCTTGGATCAATGACTGGCAATTTGCAGGCTGTACTACTGCAGATAAGGTTGTCACATTTTGGCAGTCTCATCACTGCCAGTCAGCATTAATAGCTGATAGGTCTGTTTCAGATAGACAAAGTAGATATAGAAGTGAAGGAGAAAACCTGGTAAAGGGAATGGCCTGGGGTAAGCTGAAAGAGAGAATGAGGTAGGGAGATTGCAAATTGCAAATCTCATAGCTTTGTAATTTATTTGTGTACCTTCCAAAACAGTTTCAATTGGAATTTATTTAGATATGTTAGGAGAAATCTGTATCCTTCCTTAAAAGGGAAAGCTTTGAGATAATGTCATTCTTTCAACAGCCCAGCTTTTCTTCAACAAAAAGATAGGAGCTGGCATGAGAATAGAGTTGTTGCAAATTGGTACAGTCAGCAGTAAAGAGAATAGGTGAAGCCAATCTAAATCCAAGGGGTCAATTTGTACCAAACAGAGACATGAAAATGAGAAGACCCGGTTTCACAATTCCTTTTTGCAAGAACAGAAACCTTAATTGATAGCATTTACTGTAGAAGGCCAGATTTATGTGTTCTGCAATGAATTACTAATTGACATATCTCAGAAAGAAATGTTCATTTTAAGGAGAGATAAAAATGTTTCAATGGGGAATGAATATTGTAGAACAAGCAATTAGTTTATGCAGAGCTACTGTCTCTGATCATATAAAATACCCAGCCTCCCACTGCCTTAAGGGAAATATCCGTTTCTCCCTTTGCCAAAGTCTTTTTCATCCTCTTCCACTGAACTCTTTGGTATTTTTTTAAAAAAATGCTTAAGCTAAAAGGAGGGGAAAAACAGGTTGGTAGGGAAAATAAAACTTTTTTTAAAAAAAGCACTGGGGCCACAAGTGCTCATACCAAGAACCAGACTAGTGGTGTATGTTTTCATTCCCAGAAACTGGGTTGAGTGTTTAAGTCTGCTAAAGGGCCCAAAGTCAACATGGTAGAAACTGTGCTTCAAGAAGCGAGGTTTATTATTTTATTTTACTTATACTTTATTTTTACTGCCCTTTGAGTGACATGGGACCAAAGGCAGCTCACAACATAGCCCTTTCCAGAGAAGGCTGTTGTCCCAGCATGGGGACAGGAGAGGAGTGGGACCAAGACAATGCTTCTATATGACATTGTCGCAGTCCCGTCTTTCTCTCATCGCCAGGTGGTGCCATCATGGATTAAGAAACTGATGGGTTTTCTCCATCAATGACCCATGATCATGCCACCATCCCACACTTATCTGGCCTGTGGAAGTCCTGGAAGTATGAAGTGCCTGGGAAGGTGCCTGGCTGTGCTGTGGAAGAAAAGGCATGTCCATCATGCTTCCGTCAACAGGGAGCTGGTCTGATGTGGAGGGGAGCTCTCCCATCATGTTCCTTCCCCAGCAGAGACTCTGCCAAGATCACCACTGGAGCACAACAGGACAAGGTAGGGTGCAGAAAGGGCCATAGATTAAAACAAAGTACAGCTAAAAAACTAATGGCAAAAAGTAAAACAACAACAACAAATGCAAATAAGCTGTCTTATTAAAACATTGCAATTTAAAACAGTGTAAAATCATTTTAAAAGTCATGATAAGTATATACCATACACTATTAAAAGCCCTTCTGCACAGCCAGCTAATCAGTTAATGTCAATTTAAATAAAATTTCTAATTTTAGTTGTAGTTCTGTTCCTGTGGAATTCTATTCTATCCTGTGGAATAGAATTAGAATTACACAATTTCCACTTTCCTGGCTGTGAATTTGATCTCACATTGCAGTAAAGAGCATAATTTCAGCCCTTGCTTAATATATTACCAATGTCAGGAGCTGCTGGGACAAGAACTAAAGAACTAGAGTTGTAGGTACAGCTTTCTTGTCTGGTGATGAGGGCTATGAGTTGTGGTGTTTTTTCAGACAATAAAAGGTATCGAACCCACTGGGTGACCTTGGGCTCATCACATACTCTCAGCCCCAGAAAACCCTATGATAGCCTCACCTCAGGGTCACCATAAGCCAGAAAGAAAGCACACAACAACAGAAAGGTATCATAGTGATTCTCCTCAATGTGAAAGACAAATGTTTCCTATTATTGCTTTGCCTTAGGATTTCATCCCAAGAATAACATGAGGGTAAAAGATGTGAAGCAAAGTCTTTATTTTGTTTTATGATTTTATTTTATTTATAGCTGCTTTCCACAAGGCCTGTCTCCTACTTTGTTCTTTGTTCTTCATTCCAAAGTTTAAACATTTCTCTTCCCTTGTATGTTGTCAAGAAGCAGTAACCTCCCTCATGTGATAATATAGAAAACAACAAAAATAAATGATAATCTGTTTTAAATTCAGGTGTAGTTGTCCTAGGATATTTCATGCTAAGGTATAAATTGTAATTTTCCAGATGTCACAAAGAAAGAGAATGGTGTGTGTGTGTGTGTGTGTGGAGGGGGGAGACAGAGGCCATTTCTGCACTACACTGTCATAGTGCTATTATTTCACTTTCAGCATCCTACGGAATCCTGGGGCCTTTGGAATTCTCAGCTAGAGAGCTCTTTGGCCACGGTAAACTACAAACCTCAGAATTCCACAGGATGCTGAAAGTGGAATAATAGTTCGGAAATGGCCAGAAAGAGAGAGAGAGAAGAAGTGCTTTATTATATGAGACTCCTCTCCTGCTGCAATTGTTTTGTGTAAAATTGTTGTTTAGTTGTGATTGCTCTGTCTCCTTGAGCACCTTTAGAACCACTTGGGATTACAGCTCCTACTTGTGCTGTATTGCACACTGTATTGCACACAGCATTTTGGACTACGCACCCACTAGCTCCTCCAAGACATCATCTCTTCTTCTTTCATTGTTTGGTGCATATGCACACACACACATACACACAAACACATTCACCCCCTCATAAATAAAAATGAAAACAATCTTATCTTTTTTTTCCTTGTGTGTGTGTGAAATTCCTGATGGGGAGAGATCAGACTTTGCAGACTAAACTAATAGCTAGTAGAGGAATGCCAGAAGCCACTAATCTATATATCTGATCTATTCCTGTCTTTCATGTGTCAGCGATTACTGTGTCTGAAGGAAAAAGCAGCAAAGAAGAGGCAGAAGACTAATGAAATAAATGCTTTAAAAAAAACTGTAAGCCTTTCCTCTTATATTTGCAGGGGTGTTGGAGGGGGTGAGGGTCTTAGCACAACATGGCATTGCAGGACTGTAGTGACAGATTCCCATAACAGGGCTGTATCTCCCTGTGATCAATCGTTTTTCCACCCAAAGCATGCCCACTGACAACCCAAAATTGGAATAAAAGCACAATTGAACTTTTGCACAGGAAATCATAGTGTGACAGAAGCCAGAAGGAAGATCATTGATGATTTTTTTTGTGTTTGCAAAAAGAATCACTTTTCAGCCAGTTTCTATTGGGACAACAACAGAAGAGCAATACCAACATGTGGGAAGCCCAAACAGAAGACATTATTATTCTGGTGCAATCAAAATTTACCTGCTTTATGGAATAAGACCAACTAGAGAGAGACAGACAGACAGACACAGACACATAGAGCATGCATGCTGAAAACTTTAGGACAAGGATAATGAGGGAGAAATAAAAGAACTTCCTTTTGCTGTTGGCTTTCTGTGAACCTCTGAATAGGAGCACAGGCAGTGCAGTGGAAAGCAGGCATGGATTGTTTATTTAAATCCTCCAGTTTGTTCACCTTAGTGAAACAGTATAAGGTCTTGAGTGATTACTAATTAACAAAAGAGAGCCTCCTTAACAATACTAGCTAATAGAATGTTGCTTGTTGCCAAGATCAATGGCAGACTGAGGATCAAGTGATTATTGCTAAGATTTTTTCCCCTTACTTTATTTTCTTCTCTTTTAAAAGAAAACTGAAATCACCTTGTGCCAATCTATTGTCAAACTGCCCTCGCACCAGTGTCAGTGGCAACAATTTGACAGGCAGGAAAGAAACAGCTTGAGTAATGTGTGAGACCTCACACTTAATTTGTCAAGTTGGTGAGCTTCAGCAATTAATTACAGTTGCAGCATTCCACTCCTAGCAATCTGATAGCCATTAAAAACAAAAGCATGCCTGAGTGAAAGTTTTAATTTTATTTGAAAAGGCAGGTGGGCTGCTGCATTTTATTTTATTGTGTATTAAGCTTAGATTGTAATGTCAATCCTTGCCAAAAAGGCAATCAAAACATCTTTACAGATATAGTACAAGAAGAATCTTTGGAAGGAGAACTGCCAGTGCCAGAGGCCAGCTATGTTCATTCCAAGCTTTTTTAAAAAAGAAAAATCTCTCTCTCTCTTGCTATCTCTTGCCTCTTTGTCCTTTTATTAATATTGTTAGATGTTGATGTGCTTGTTTAAATTATTTGTTTTTGGGGGAGGAACAAATACCTTTAATCAATTTTCTCCCTTTTCTTTGAAAAATTGTCAGTTTTTGAATCACAGAACTTTAGAGTTGGAAGGGGCCCCATAGACGATTGAGTCCAACCTCTTGCTCAATGCAGAAACCCTAGGTAAAGCATCCCCAGCTGGTAGGTGCCAGGGCTTTTTAAAGAAAAAAGAAAAAGAAAAGAAGAGAGCTTGCCATTTCATAGGTAATTAGTTCTGGACCACTCCTACTGTCAATAAGTTCCTTCTAATGTTCAGTTGAAATCTACTGTCATGTAACTTAGATCAGGTCCTACCCTCTGCGCAACAGAGAACAAATCTGCACCTCCCTTTCTGTGGCAGCCCTTTAGATTTTTAAAGAGTAACCATGTCACCTGAGTCTTTTCCTAGCTGAACATGCCCAACTTGTTTTGTTCTCCATACCTCTTATTATCCTTTTTGCCCTTCTTTCAGTCTCCTTGTCTATCTTTCTTAAAATGAGGCACCCAGAAATGGATGCTGCACTCTGGATGAAACCTTTTTTTTTTTCCTTTGACTCTGACACTGTTGTTCTATTAATGGAAGCTAAAACATTATTTGCTTTCTTTGCTACTGTATCACATTGCTGAGTTATGTTCAATGTATGATCAACAATAATCCCAAGGTCCTTTTCACATGTATTGCTGCTTACCCAAGTATTGTCCATTCTATAAGTGTGCATTTGGTTTTGTGGCATAAAATGTACAATTTTGCATTTGCTCTGTTGAATTTCATTCTATTAGTTTCAGCTCAATTTCCAATGTGTTAATTACCTCTCTCAGTTTACTATCATCTACAAACTTCATAAAGAGTCCTTTTAACCAATTGTTTAAGTCATGGATGAAAATAGTGATGAGTGCTGGTCCAAAGAAAGAGCTCTGCAGCAGACCATTCAAGACTTCCCTCCAGTTTGAAGTGCAGCTATTGATAATGACTCTTTGAACATGTTTTTTAAACTAAATATGGATCCATTTTGACAGTGTTTTCATCTACTCCATGTTTAACCAATCTGCTTATCAAGATATCTTGGGGTCTTTATGAAATACTTTGCTGAAATCCAGACAAACAATATCCACAGCATTCCCATCTTCTACTAAACTAGTAACCCAAAGAAAAAAGATATAAATTTAGTCTGGCCGGATTTGTAATCTGGATCCCTTACCAAGGTCTCTGTGGATACATGTATGCCCACAGTTCTTTTTGGGGGGAAAATACTGAAGCAAAATAGATGTTGAGCAGTTCTGCCTTTTCATTGTGATTGCTTAGGATTTTGCCTTCCATACTGAGCAGCAACCTCAAATTTCCTTGGTCATTCTCTTGTTCAAATGTACCCAACAAAAACCCTTTTTGTTACTCTGTGCGTCCCTAACTAGTCTCAACTTATTCTGAGCTTTAGTTTTCCTTATACTATTCTGGCAAGCTTTGGATACCCTTCTTTACTCTTCCTTGGTGATTTCTCCTTCCTCTCTTATACACTTTCATACAAACACTTTTCCTTTATCACTTCCTCCTACAGTTTATTGTGCAGCTGTATTTGATTTTTCAGACGTTTCTCATTTTGTTTCTTCCATTAGGTTGTTTGTGACTGTGGTTCTTGCAAGGCCTTCTTCATGAATTCTCACTCTTGCTGAGTATCTTTTTTCATTTAACACATCTAGTAATGGCATTCCACCCAGTATTTCCCTGAGCTTATTAAAACCAGCTTTCTTGAAATCCAAGGTCATACTCTTCTTTGCACTGTCCCACAATTGTGAATTCTAGCATGACATTGTCATTCCCCCCATAAAGTACCAACTGCTTTAAGTCCAGTGACCAACTCCTCCCCATTAGTTAGAATCAGGTCCAGGATTGCCAATCCCCCTTTTCCTCCCTTTGCGTCTTGAGATAGGAATTATTTGTAAGGCACATAAGGAATTTGTCAGAGAGCCTGTGCCTAGCAAAGTTAGTCTTCAGCAGATATCAGGGCAATTGAAATTCCCCATATCTACTAATTTTTGCGTCTTTGAGATTTCTGAGATTTGTTTCTGAAAAGCATCATCCATCACCTCTTCTTGACTTGCCAGCCTGTAGAAGAATGTTACCACAATCTTGATTTTATTTCTGTCTCCATTTATTTTATTCATATGCTCTCAGCTGGTACACTTTGATCCCTCTCATGGATTTCTGTACAAAGGAATTTGTCTTTGGCATATAATGTTACTCCCCTTTCTTTCTGTCACATCTATACTTATAACAGGTTTTATACTTCAATTGTTGTATTATACTCACAAGAATCATCCCACCAGGTCTCCTTTATGCCTATAAAGTAATATTTACCATCCTGCACTAGGATTTCAAGCTCATCTTGTTTCTTGCCCAAACTTTGTGTGTTTCTATATAGGTATCTGAAGCATTATTTTTGCTTACCTATTATTTTACTGTCAGTTTTACTGTGGCTTCCTTCCTCTCCCTCAGCATCTCCTCTAGATTTCACATCCTGGTGTTAACTTGCATTGGTCTGTTGTTTGATTATAATCTCAAATGCCCAAGGATTTAGTTTAAAGCCCCCTTGATCAGATTTGTCATACTATTGCCAAAGTCAGTCTTCCTGATCTGCATGAGATGCAGCCCACCTGTACTCTGTAGTCCTCCATCAACTCAGAAGCTAAACCTTTCCTGCCTACACCCACACCCACATAGCCAGCCATTCACTTTTGTTATCTCTAACTGTTATCCTCTAATTGTCAGTGGCAGAATCCAGTGAGAAAACCACCTGTGCCTCAAAACCCTTCAGCTTCCTGTCCACAGCCTCATAGTCTGAGGTGATCTGCTGAAAGGTGTTCTTGACAATGCCATTGGTGCTCACATGAATAAGGAAAAAAAGGGTATGGGGTCTGTGTTATGGATATATTTTTGCAAATTGTTAGAGACATCCTGGATATAAGCACCAGGAAGACAGCACATTTCTTTGTTCATCTTGTCAGGCTGGCACACAGGTGCTTCTGTACCCCTGACCAGTGAGTACCCAGCCACCAGTGCCTTTCTTTTTCTTCTTGTTTCAGGTGGGGGTTACACTGATTCCTTCCTTGACATGCAGTGCCAAGGAAGATCTTTTTGCCCCTTGATTCATCTTTATCTCCCCCACCCCCAAAATGGCCATGTACTAGGATGGAGGAAGCAGCTTCTGATTATCACTGCCTGTGTTTCAGTAGATGGTACATGATGATGACATCATCATGAGAATTCCTGCCTTTTTGTGTTTCATCTATGAGAACACAGCCAGCTGCTGTCTTTGCTCAGCTGCCTCCACTCTCTCCTCTGGTTCTACAGGGCCTTGTCTGGGGGAGGTGTGGTAGAAGGCAAGTAAGGATCACCATCAATGGACAGCAGGAGATGGGGGGAAGATGAGTGAAGATCATTGCAGGAAGGAGGGCAGGAAGAAAGTGAGTCTGAGCTGGGGGAGAGTGGGAGCACAAAAAGGATCTCCAGGAGAATTCTCACTGAGAATTCTTAACATTCAAGAAGGTGTTTTGTTTTGTTTCCCCTTTTTCACTTGAGTCTTGAAGTTATTTCAGTTTCTAAATGATAATGATAATTTCCCTTCCTTTTGGGAATCTGGCCACTAAGGAAGGGCTTTGGACCATCACCATTAGAACATTGATACTGGGACAGTATGTGCCACCGCTACACATTATAAGGTCTGAGAGTTGGCCTCCTCCTCTGACTGCACAGCAAGTTACCAGCTAAAGCCAATTTACACATTTATAAGTAAACACAAATATCACAAACTGTCCAAGCTTCCTTTCAAAGGAAAGCAGAGCTGTACAAACATTGCACCTCTTGCCATTTCTTATTAGTCAGAGATGAGGGGTTCATGAAATGGGGATGTAACTCTTTTTTAATTACATTCTTGTATGCAAGAACAAATAGTTTTGGATAATTTGAAAAGTTTTGGGCCTCCAGAATGTCCCAGATTTCAAAACAACTGTGGGAGAGTGAACATATTCAATGTGTTAGCCTTTTTTTGGTGGTGGTGGGGGCGCAGGGAGGGAAATATGAAGATTGGATCTTTTAGGAAACAACCTCCCTCAGCACAGTTTAAAAGAAGTAACATGCCTCAGTCTTCAGTATCTCACTGGCTGAGACTGACTTAAATAAATTCAAGCAGGCAACATCTAGTTTAAAACTAAAGAACTTTACTAACTACTTATAGAAGGTGCATGCATTTGGAGTACCAATATTCTAGCTAACTAATGAAACTATTAGGTAAAGGAAGAGGGTCAGTGAACTTCTTAGTCTGGTTGCTTGGATACACAAAGTATTTCTGAGCATGGGTTACTATAGGCAGATGAATACATGCGGAAAACAAAGCTTAAAGAACTCAGAATAGGTATAGTCATGCAGTGAGCTGTATATTATTTAAAATCCCTAATTGCTTTAACAGCAGTTGAAGGTGGTGGTGAGAGAGAATGCTTGATTTTTCCAGCGATAACAACAACCCACAAAGCAGTTTTCCATTTTGCCAACAGTTTTTTGAGATTCAAAAAAAAGAAAAGAAAAAAAAGAGCATTATTTACATTCCTCATAGATAATAACATAACACTGGTGTGTAACTTCCCATTACATGAGCATATTTACATATTTACTTTTTTCATTGTTGCTGAAGGAGCTATCCAGTAACTCCTTGAATAATGATCTCCTCAGGTTCCAGTGCCAGACTATACCCCTTGACCAATCTGTGACTCAGGGTGGGGGCTTCTATTATACATCTGTACTTTTGCAGCTGGGAGAAAGAGCTGTCATCCTCCTGAACTTTCACAGAGTAATGCTGGAGATCAGAAGGGTAATGGTTCTTTCCTTTCCCAGCTGAAAAAACTGCTGCCACATCCTACCAAGGAGCCCACAATCCCCTGACTAGAGAGCTAAGGCTGTATTGGGACTTGTTTCATGAGCACTAAACAGCATCTTGTTATCTGCCATTGTTATCCACCATCATTCTGCATTGTGAAAAAGATATAGAAGTTGGCTTTGAGAAATAGCAGATCTGTCCCTTTATATTTTTTTTAGGGGGCTCATGGTTTGATTTCATTTCTAAAAGCCTTGAACTTCCTCTGTAGAACTGGGTACATTGTACAATATGGTGCCTCACTAGGAATATAACTGGAAGATGGAGATGTGCCTGTCATTTCTAACTGAGTGACTTTCTTGTATTTGGGCCTGAATTCAACAAGTCCAGTATTATTGCCAGCAATGAGTTAAATACCAGACTACAGCATTCATATTCTCCACCATAGGTGCGCATCACCTCACACAAATGGTTTATTCTGCATGAGCAATCTCTGAAATCAAGAAAGGCACACAAATATTATACTGTGATTCCCCTGTTGATTTCCTGCTTCATTTATTTAACAACATTCTCCTTTGTATGTACGGGGCTACATAGTGTTTCTGTTGGAGAATTTCTCTTTTCGTTTTCTTTAAATTCTCATCTTTCTGTGTGCTTTTGTTTCTAGTTATCTTCTCATATATTTATAGAAAGAATTTCATAATCACGCCTCATCTCTCTTTATATTCGCTCTTTTCCTTCTCTCTAGCAGAGTCTTTCTTTTCATTATAACACTTTCTTCTATCTTTCTGTCCCTTTCCACATGACGACTGTGTCCTGGCATGGGGATGCAAGAAGAGTGGGACCGCAACAGTGCTTCTGCATGACATCATCACAGTCCCACCCTTCTCCTGTTGCTAGCTGGCACAATTGCTGGGTGGAGTTTCTCTGTCAACAATTGCTAATTGTGCGACACTCCCGTACTTACCTGCCATGCAGAAGAGCTGGAAGCATGATGGGGATGCTTCCTGCTCCAGTGCAGCATGAGAAACAGTCCAGCTGCACTGCAGAAGAAAGAGGCATGTCCCTTGTGCTCCTGCATGAAACCAGTCAGGTACAGAGGGGGACATTCCTGTCGTGCTCCTTTCTTGCCCAAGGGTGCTGCCAGGATTGCAAACAGAGGATTATGGGAACAAGTAAGGTGCAGAAATTGCTTTTGTTTCAAAAGTAAATCTTGTACAGAGATATTTATCTCTTTTCTGGATAGCAGATTGAGGAGGGGGAAAGAAAGGAAGATATTTTTCCATTTGAAAACCAGGCATTAAACAGCAGAGCTTGTTGACAAAGCTATCCAGAGTATTTGAGGTGGAGGACATTTGGAGGCAGCAAACAGGGCTCACCCCTCCTATCAACAATTCTATCAATTGTCTCCAACTCAGTATCTCCCACTATACATTATTGCTGGAATGGTGGCTGCTTCCCCTTCATACTTTCCAATTCACACAGTATCTTTCTTTTGTCAGCAGGGCAGATTGTTTGAAAAGAACTTAAGTTGTGCAAATCAAAACAACCTCTTTACCAAGTCCCAAACACAAAAAGTGGCCCACACCCTCACTCCACCCCTGAATTGGCTCCCTCAAAGAGATGACTCCACCAGTAGTGAGCCCACTGTGATGAAAACTGGGCACTGGTTTTACAAACTTTATCTCTCTCTGCAGGACCTTAAAGCTACAGGTTTTAAAAATGGAAAATCAACTAGAGTAGGTCCAGAAACAAGGAAAGAAAAAGAAATCAGGCTGAAAAAAAGCTGATTTTGAAACACAAACAATTATTTCTTCTTTAAAAGACAGAGAAACATAACAGCAGGAGCCAACAGAACAATCTGTGTTCAATGCAAGTGTTTTTTTTTTTAAAGAAAAGAGGGAGGAGAATGGCACAAGTGCAAAAATCCCTACTTCTGACCAAAGTAAGGGGCCTAAGGCTGTGCAGCTAAACTTTAGGGACTGCACACTAAACACACACATTAATTCTCTCATCCTCTAATGGGAAGAAAAGTCCAGGTGGCTGGGTGGCTGAAGATCAACACAGTAGATCCTCCCCTTAGGGGACTCTCTGTGATTCACCCAGACTCTTTCTGGTCTGTCTCCACAAAGTCCCTCCTCTGGTGTTCTTTCAGGCTCTCTCTTTAAGCCTCTATCTGAGGTGCAGGTCTGTAAGTCTGTGGCCCTTTCCACACGAGGCAAGTGAATCACTCTGTGCTGTTACTTACCGGTTCTTCTATCTTCAAAGCAATGCGGACTTTCCTTTAAGCCCTTCTGCAGGGCTCCTTTCTTGTTGCAGGGCGAATTGGAGCAGTGTGAGTCTGTAGATCCGCACTGCTAAGGTTGAAAATGGTGGTTTCCTGTTCTTCGTGGATCTGGACCAACCGCTGACGCTGACCACACCCACAGCCTGCCCTCCACTGATTGCAGGCTTGCATTGGTGCGAACTTGTGTATCTGCACAAGTCAGCAGGTATGAAATGGTGCACTTCAGAAGATTGAAAGACCAGATTTTTCCGGTATTCACTTAGCGCGCTGTAGGACCACCTGGGGGCATTCTGGATCAAACTAAGGTGTGGAACTAAGGTAAATAGTCCAAACCTAGTCCGATCCAAGGTGTGGACGACCTCTGTGACAGGATGCCTTAGCCCGTTTTAACTTCCTCGTGCGGAACGGGCCTGTATCTCCCAACAGACTCTTTTCTTCTCTTAGGGGAAGCAGTTACCTCTCTAAGTCTGTGTGTGTCTGTAATTAACTCTAACTTGGAGCTGTCACTGGGATTCAAGTGAGATTCCAGGAAATAAGAAGGATCAAGAAGAGGAGAGTACTGCAAGGAGGATTTTGTTTATCCCAATCAGGGTTACAGCACTTGATCAGTAGCATACCAAATTCCCTAGCTCCTATTATCCCCAGCTATGCTTACAGCAACAGGAAGGGCCTGAAACCTCACATTCTATTGTGTTAGTGAGCAAATTGCAGCTCATTGGCTGCATGTGGCCTTTGTGACCCCAAAGTATAGTCCTTTAAAAAAAAAAAGTCCTAATTTGGGAGTGATTTTTCTTCCTAAAACTACCCCAAAGCTCCAAAAACTAGAGAGCAGTGAAAAGGTTTATTTGCCTCCAGAGCTTCCCCACCTCCAAATAAGGCCAAAAATCAGCCAAAAGATAGGCTGGAAGTGATATTATGTCACCCCCAGCATGCAGAAATACAACAGTGTGGCTCTCAGTAGAACACAGGATGAAAATGGTCCAATGCCTCTTCTACAGTTGCCCACCTCTGCTCTCCCACATCAGTTCCCCTGAATACATGTGCTGCTTTCCCTTCACATATTTGAAAAAAAGATATGGTTTAAATGTAATTTATTCTAAGAAAGAATGCTTCAGCAGTCTAGTCACTGAACACACAAACACACACAAGCTAGCATCCTGATAGTGGCACACAAACATGTATGTTTCCTTTAGGCCTATGTCATTCCCATCTGGGGTGCTGAGAAGTTGGTATTCCTCCCTCTGAAACACTAACACACACCCCGACTTGCCACACAGCCTCTGACATTTCTCCTTCCACAACCATTCTGTGTCTTGTGGGGAACAGGCAGGATTTGACATACAAGCTATGTCCCTGTGGCCAGATGCAAAATAATTACAGCAGTGCTGAGACCTCTGGAGCACCTGGATCTCAATACTGGCATAATTATTTTTATAATTATAATTATATAAATAATTACTTATATAATTATTTATGATGATCAGCTATTAGTCTCTTGGACATTGACTCTAAGCTATCTAAATATCTTTTAAACAATTTGGAGGATTGGGAATCTATTAACTATATCATTCACTGGGTTTAGGGAAGGGCAGAGTACTATTGACCATTGTTTGAATCTTATTTTTTAGCTCAACAGGGAATTGCAGGTCCTATCAAACACTTACTTGTAGCCTTTGTTTGATATAGCAGCAGCTTTTGATTCAATTGATAGAAACTCGTCATGGCATAAACTGGCCAACACTAATATAGATAATTGCTTATTCTTTCCATTCATGGAACTTTATTCCAATACGACTGCTAGAATAAGAATTGGCATTTCTGGTTTATTAACTGATCCAATCGCCATGGATAAGGGAGTCAAACAGGGATGTTTGCTGACATCAGCACCTTTCAATTTATACTTGAACAACATAATTCCAACATTGTTTGGCCCAGAAGTTTTTCTGTCTTCAGTTGGGTCAAACAGGATTTATATTCTCCTTTATGCTGATGATATGGTTTTAATTTCACTTACTCATATAGGTTTAAAAAGGTTGCTTTCTAAGCTCAGCATATTTTGTTCTAATGAAATGCTGAACATTAATTATACTAAAACAAAGGTGATGGTATTTGAAAAAAGACACTCTCATTTTCAGTGGTGTATCAATGGTCATCAGATTGAGCAATGCTGGCAATTTAAGTACCTTGGCATCCATTTTACAAGAAACCTTTCCTTGAAGTCCAATATTGAAGCTATTACAGCAGTAACTCTGAGATCTATTGGAGCAATCCTTAGAGTTTACAATACTGCAGGGGGCCACCTGTTTGTTCCAGCCCTGAAAATATTTCAGAACAAAGTCATTGCCCAGATTTTGTATGGTGCCACTGCCTGGGGATGGGATGGTTCTCAGTTGGTTAAACTGGAAACCCTCCAGAATACATTTCTCAAGAATGTTAAGACTTCCACCGGGCAGTTCTGCAGCTTTGGTTCAAGCAGAGGTCAGTTTGCCTCCCATTAAATCCCACATTCATTTCGTTTTATTTAACTATTGGAGAATTGTAAAAGACTCCTCAGTCAGAGTTTTCCCCAAGCTATGTTTTGAGCAGCTATCAAACTGCAAAGTTTGGCATTCAAGATATTAAAAGTTGTTTGAATTGTATCTTACTCTACAATTTTCCTATCCTGAATTCAAAAGACCATGGTGTTCACCTGGACATATAGGTTATTAACAACTCTAAATTTTCATAATGGTATAGATGCTATAATTTTGACCATCAGAAGGATTGTTTACCTGACAAAGCTTATGTTCCCAAAACTTAGGCAAGCTTTTACAGCCCTTAGCTTTCAAACTATGCCTATAACTATAATTGATGGCAGGTATTTTCACATCCCTTTGGCCCTTTGTTTATTTATTTATGGGGGTCCAGAATTTGAGGATTTGCCTCACAATTTGGTTTTTTGTTCACTATATTCTGAACCAAAAACTAAAATTTTGGGAGCTATTGTGTCTTGTTTATATGTGAATACAATTTCAGAAAAGATTTTCTGTCTGATTTCCTGTCCGACATTGACTCTATGGTAACCTACAAAATTTCTTTTTTTGCCCTGGCAGTATTGAAAATTAGGTCAAGATTTATTACTGATATTGCAGTTGATTGTTCCGAGGATGCTCTTCTTTAGTTTTAGAATCACTGTTCACATTTAATGTGTTTTAATTGGATTAGATGCCTTTTTTCTTATAATAGATGATTTATATGCTATTTATTTTATATTGTATTTTTATACTGTTGTATTTTGATACTGTACTTATTTAATTTTATTTACTATGTATGTGAATAGCCTGTGGTCTAAGCATTAATAATAATTACTTACTTACTCCCTATGAGGCACAGAGTTGCCATGTGTGGGGGAAGAGGCTTAAAAGAGCACACAGTAAGTCTGGCTGATGATATATGGCTCAGCCTAGTGTAGGTCCTTAAGCAGAATTTCTGTGCTGCTTTGAGCCATACAGAATTATAGCCACCCACTCCAACTCTGAGATTCCTCCTCATCTTTTCTTAAATATAAATGGAAATCTCAGGATGTTTTATTCTGTGGGGGGGAAAATAAAAAATTGAAATTTTAAATTGAAAATTTAAAAATATTTAAAATAAAATGTTTTAGTCTATTGAAACTTAGGCCATTTCCACACGTGGTGGTGGAAACGCCCTGTGCTGGTACTTACCGGACTTCTTGGCTTGACGCTGTAGTCCAGGCTGCTCCGGAGCAGTGCATGGCCGCCGCTACACACTGCTCCAAAGACGAAAATGGTGGCTTCCAGTTGGTGGAGGCTCTTCACCAACTGCTGAAGCTCACCAACCTAAAGCCCGCACCCAGCAGATCTGCACCGGAGCGCGGGAACGGAGTGGTATGGAGTGGCGCACTCCGTGCTTTTTAAAAACCTGAAAAAACAGGTTTTTAAAAAGCACGCTGCATGACCACTTCGGGTCATTCCGGAGTGGACTGAGATGCGGAACTATGTAAAGTAGTACGACCCAGTCCACTCTACGATGCAGATGTCCTCTTTGGAGGACGGTCTGCACCGTTTTTTTTTTAGCCTGTGTGGAAATGGCCTTAGTCTTAGTCTTAGCATTATTCTTCAGATATCCATGTGGAAACATCCAAATTTAGACTTGCCTTCTTCCCTCCCTATTTTTCTACTTTTCTTTCCAAACAAAAGATATTGTCACACTATTTCCTGTTTTATATCAGTCCTATTTGGCTATTCGAGAAACCATATACTCTTAAGGGTTAAGAGATAACATATATAGCTTATAGAATGTCTCCATTAAGTGATCTTTTGTCATAGCATGTGTTTGTCCTCAGCTGTGTATCTTGCATTTAGTTTGATTTGTTTTCATTTTGTCATTGAAAAGTAAACATGAGCTTAGTTACGAGTCTGATTGATGCAAAAGTATCTCTAAGGAAACCTTGTTGTATGGGAGAAAACATTTAAATTGCAACAAATATACTTGCCTTCTGTAGATGTTTACACTATGCACAGTTACACAGTTTACATTATGCACAGTTACACAGTTGAGGTCCCTATGAACAACATGAGCCCTATTCTTGTGTTAGTGGTTTCTTAAAAACCAATGTAGGGCTACTGCATTAGGTCCAGGATGCCTATTTCCAGTTTCAGGAAAAACCCTAAAATGAAGTAAAATATTTTTCTTCTATTCCAGTGGTGCCCTTGTACTGATAATAATCTCTCGTTTCTTGCTACAAAGATATATCCACTATAAATCAATGACAAATATAAACTTTCTCAATGCAAGAGTTAGAATCACCAAACACCCACATTTTGAATGATTTCTTGGAGTTTATCTTTCTATGTGGTAGACAGAAAATGATATTGCAAAATGGAGAACCTCTTTGAAATGCAATGGTGTCACAAAATGCTGTCATCTTGAATAGATGGGAAGCTTTAAGGAATTTTGTTTTACATGAGAATAGTTATATAGCTGTTTCACATTTTTAATTCACAGAATCAGTGCAGCCACAATAATGAAACATGCACCTTTTCTGTGGTTGTATTTACTAGTATTTTCCTTTGTTTGTTGCCACGGTATTAAAACTCTTTGGAGTAAATGTAGCAAAACAAGTTAGAGTACTGCTTTCCTTTTTTACAGACTTGGCTGTTGGAAAGCTGAGCATGAGACAAACACTAAGGTGGAGCAAGCCTGTAATTAAAGGACTAACATGGAGTTTAGAGTTAGGAACAGATAAATCTATGAATTTCTTTCTCCTGCTTTCAGTATTCTTAAATCTTTCTATAAAATTTCGGATGAAATTTGCAGATTTTCTCATGACGATTCCATGTGAAGATTCTTAACTGTCCAGACTGATTGAGTTTACTATGTATAGCTTTTCTCAGTACAGAGAAGATAAGGTTGCACTTGGCTATCATATAGCTAACAACAGCAACAACAACAACAACAACAACAACAACAACAACATAGTAATAATAATTTCTTACCCACATTTACCTATGGATTGAGGCGGAGAACAGCAGATTAAAGTCCAGCAACAAATGGACACATTAACATAGTTAAAAACACGGTCACCAATTAAAAATATGTAATTACTTAAAATGACATAACATACATATTAAATATGGATTCATAATTTAAAAACCGTCTTGGTAGGCCTGCCAGCAGAGGTTGGTCGATCATGCTGTTTTAAACACAGACAGCTTATCCAGCTGTTGAATCTCTCCCAGCAGGTCATTCCACAATTTGGGGGTGGTTGTTGGAAAAATTATGTGGTAAACAGTTGCCAGCTTGATCCTGTTCCTTGTCATGGCTGACTGAAATAAATGTCCAGATAAAAATTATAGGGAATTCCCAGAAACAATACACATTGATTATACGTATTTGTCTTGCAGAAACAAAATATACAACATATGCTTCCTACAGAACCAATATACAGACAATATTTATATTCACAAATATAATTTATTGTTCATATAACAGCTCCTTACAAGGAC